>PVIU01003407.1:0-145908 GCA_004026605.1 Ondatra zibethicus | reverse complement strand
TCCCGGTCCCAAAAGCAGGCCTACTGAGGGTTGCCAGCTCCTCTCTGCTCGGCTCCGTGGGACAAAGGAGGCCCCCTAGCAGGGGACTCGCCCTTCCCCCAAGGCCTCAGCCCGGGTGGGCCGAGCTCAGGTGCAGCCGGGACAGGGTCCTTTTTTAGTTTTTAAACTAAGGAATTTCCATTTCAGAAATAATATCTTTCCAAATCATGTTGGATCAAAAGCCACACTGATGCTTTAGAGAGGTGTTCCTGTGGGTCCTGCAGAGACACCTAAGTTTCTGATTGTCTCTGGGAACACTGATAGCGTATGCTGTTTTGGCCACTCTCCAGATCCAGTGCTTATACTGATACAAACCTCATTTCATGGTGTCACCGCCTATAATTTGAATCGAATCCTCAAACCAACGTCTGTCTCTTTGAAGACATTATGTCATATTCTGTGTCTTGAAGTACTACCCTGATTTTATGTGGATATTGAAGAGATTGCTCATTTGTCTGCTTTCTTTTATTTATAGTTTTTCTTCTTTGTTCTTGCTTACTTGCTATTTTTGTTGTTTGTTTTTTGAGGCACAGTCTCATTACGTTTTGTTGTTGTTTGAGGCACAGTCTCAGTACGTTTTGTTGTTGTTTTTGTTGTTTTGAGGCACAGTCTCAGTACGTGGCTCTGTCCTGGAATTCTTTATGTAGACCAGGCTCTTCGTCTTAAACTCACAGATATCCTCCTGCCTCTCCTTCCTGAGTGGTGCCATTAAAGGTGTAAATTTCTTAATTAATTGTGCTTGCTTAGATTTAATATTTCATACCTACTGTCTATAAAATCTCCAGCTATTTATCTTGCTTCTGTTGATATATACTTTCTTTTCCTTTCTTCTGTTTGGGGAGCCATACTGTGGGTTATCATAGGAAACAACATTATCTACTGGGAAGATGTTTGTTTTAGATGGCAAAAGTTTGGAGCTTTTTTTTTTTTTTTTTTTTTTTTTAAATCATGGACCTATCATTCACTATTGTGAATGGATCTTGTGTATAGTCCTGAAATTCACTTCCACATTTGTGAAATGGTTTTTCCTTTCACTGCGCCATTGCACCAGAAGGAATAACAGTGCTTTTCACTGAATCAACAGTCTGTAAATTATGGTTCACCCCTTTTGTCTTTTGTCCAAGAAAGTAGTCAATTATCAGTTTATCAATGTATGACACTCCACATGTAAAAGTATGTGTTAGAATACTTGAAACGTGAAAACTCCATTTTCCATATTTGTTTCAGTGTTATTTTAAAACCCTCAACTATTGTAATGTTTTTCCCCTGCCAGAATTCTTTAGACATAAAATGTAATCATCAACAAGGACGATATAACCCAGATCAGCCTGTGTGGCATCAGCTGAGCAGCTGACATAAAACCCCCACCTGCACCCTGGGGGTGGACTCCGCTTCCGTGGACCTGAGATGCCAGGACAAACCCATAAGTTTGCACCTTACAGTCCTGGAAGAGACTGATGTGTGTTAAAGGTTGGGGCTGCTTGTTAGATGAGATGTTTCCTGGTCCCCTCCCCCTCTAATGCTCATTTGGATGTTAATAATGTAAATGTTAGAATGTAGCACAAAGCCCTTGGATCTCTCATCTTAGGAGGAATTCTATCAGTGACTTAATTTTGAACAGCAAAAGGACTTTGATGACATCATAGATTGAAATAATAACTGTCTTTACTAGTTTTAGATATATTTAGCATTTGCTAGAAGTAATAATTTTTTTTAAAAATCACACCAATTTTGTAATTATTTCTTACAGTTGCTGTGACTTTCAGTTGGATTATGCTAGAAAACAAAACAGTCAAGTGGTTCTGAAGTGCAGATGTTGTATGCATGTTTGTATATAAAATCACATGGAAAACTGATAGGAAGGAATTTGTGCCTGGGTTAGCGGTTTTCCTGGCCTTATCACATGCAGACACACACACCTAGCTCATATAACAGAAAAGTTAAGATACTACATTGTGGGAAATCAATGTTATATTAGCTTGAAGAAGTAGATTTACTGGTGAGTAATGGGGTACCTCTGAATGCCAGTCTCAGTGTCCCCTTCAGGGCTCAGAAGAAGACTTACAGCAACTTTCGGACTTAGATATAAGGGGAAATGAATTCCCCAGTACATACTTTTTCTTCTTCTGTTCTCTTCTCATTTTGTAAAGTTTCCAGTTTATATACACATGCCAAAGACAGTTCTCTGAGCTTGAATCTCCTTTTATCTTTGAAGGTCCCAAATATGATCTGTATGAAAGACTCCTTTCCTGACTGCATGTCCTGCCAAATGGAAGATAGTTGCAGGGAGGTGGCTTCTAATGTATCTCAGGGAACGAAGCAGAGATTAGACTGTGGGAACCAAGGTTATTGTCTGTATAACTAAATTTCCCACTGGAGGTCCCTCAGAGTCAGGGGATGACTCAGTATACCAGTACATGGGAAAGAGTTGTACCCAATAATCCATACTCTGCTGAATCTTGCACCAAGCTTGTGGCTTCATGAGAGCTAAATGTAAGAATCAGCTGATATACAAAAGGTGGTAGGCCCAGTGTCTTGCAAACTGGGTTTGCCTCCGTCAGAACACTGGTTCCTTTTGGTGGGTCAGCCTTCCTTTCTGTCAGCTGAAATCTCTCTGCATGATTCCTGCGAACCACAGCAGTGAGTGCAGTGGTGAAAGATGCAAGCATGGGAATTGAACTTTGCCTTTATTTTATTTCACTGTAAAATAAAATCATCTAAAATCCTATATCATGATTTCAACACACACACACACATACACACACTTACTTAAAATTCACTTATTACAAACATTGAGTACTTTAGTCCTAAAAAATCTGACTTTTAGGATAAGAAGTTGATAGATATCCATCACTTCCAAAATCCTTAATCGTTCTGTCTCCTGAGAATAGTCTTTGACTAGCAGGTGAGTTTAGCATTTTGGCATTGAGAAACACATCTACAAAGTTCATGTTTGAGAACTACACAATCAAGCTATAAAACAAACAGAAATTACAGTATCAATGTTTTAAGCAAATTTTACATTTTGTGGTCTAAGTTTATGGCTATTCAGTAACTGTGCAGCCTTCATGCCATGGGTTGGACAATCCTGCCAGAATTCTTGGAAACCGTTTACCACTTCAGTGTTTGTGATGCCTCTGTCCCTCTGTGTTCCCTTCTGAAGCACCTGGTGCACCTAGCTTTACTGCTTTGTTGTTGGTGCTTCTATCTCTCCCACCAGCGTGTGCGTTACTCTTTAGGGTAGCCTGCAGCATAGGTGAGCAAGTCTTGCTTTAAAAGGATATCAACTATTTTCTTTGTATCTTGGGCAAGTTACTTGATTTTTCTCAGTTTGAAGAAATTGGTAGTAGTTTGTAGGACTTTCGTTTTTGTTTTGTTTTCTGAGACAGGGTTTCTCAGTAGCTTTGGCGCCTGTCCTGGAACTAGCTCTTGTAGACGAGGCTGACTTCGAACTCACAGAGAGCACCTGTGTCTGCCTCCTGAGTGCTGGGATTAAAGGTGTGTAAAACCACTGCCCAACAAGTAGGATTATTTTAAGGATTGAGTGAAGTGACATTTAGTATCAGTAAATAATATTACATTTTATCTTTAGTGTTTAGAATACCATAGAGACCCCTTACATATTTCTGAAATAGTATAGAAGTTTATCTAGAGATTCATTAAAAACTTATTCCTAAATAAGAAATTACTATAGAACTGTTAAAATTCATGTGTGCGTGACATACATGTATATGCTTAAACATGATGTTCATACTTGTGTGTATACACTTATATTCCTGTGCATGTGGAAGCCAGAGGTTGACTGTGTTTTCCTAGTTACTCTCTACTGTGTTTACCGTAACAGAGTGTCTTGTGGAACCTGGAGTTCATTGATTTGGATAGTCTTCACTAGCATGCTTGCCCTAGGGATCCTCCAAAGTGCTGCAGATTACCTCATGTGTTTTTGTATGAATGCAAGGGGTTTGAACCATGTTCCTCAAGCTTGTATGGCAAATTCTTTATTTACTGTGAGACAGACAAACAGGCACACACACACACACACACACACACACACACTCCTAACTGTATCCATTATAAAAACTTTCACCTACAAGTTAAACTTCCAGTGACAACTGCCACTATAAATCTTTGCAGGTTTTTCTTGCCTATTTTTCTCTTACTATAATTGAAAAACTGAAATGCAGTCTCACTCAATTGTTGTACACCCTAATTAGTGTAGCAAGATAATCCTTGCATGGATATTTTGCCTGTTTATTTAATATATGCAGAATATTACTCTTAGCTGGGTGGAGGTGGTGCATAATTTTAATCTTAGCATTTTGCAGCCAGAGGCAGGCGGATCTCTGTGAGTTTGAGGCCATCCTGGTCTACAGAGCGAGTTCCAGGACAGCAAAGGCTACACAGAGAAACCCTGTCTCAGTCCCCCACCTCCTCAAAAGTTTTTTTCCTGAACTTGCTTTGGAGTTAGTAATATATCTCCAGTTCAAGAAGAAAGGGGTTAGCTGTTAGATTTAAGTAAAGTAGACTTATTAGGTCTGGGACCACTCCAGAGTTTAGTGGCAGTTCTAGCCCGACTCTTGAGAGACTCAGCCTGACTAAAGACTCATTTCACTTAATATTTTTATATTTGAGTTTACACATGTTTTGAAAGCATGGCTTTTTCTCATGAAAAGTTTAGCTTTGTTTTAGCAAATATTTAAAATTTTTCTGGGTCTGGGAGAATGTTTTACCTGTCCGTACTAGTTCATTTTCTCATATTCATGAAATAAAATGAAAATAAATTAAAGACTGTATTTTGATAGTTTGGAGTTTTGGAAATCCTAAATGTTCTTTATAAATAAAAAAGGTAATAAACTGAAATGAACCAGCATGCTAACCTTACTTTTCTGTGAAACATAGGGATTCTAAATGCTGAGGAATAACTAACAGTATCTGTTCATGATGTTTATAGAGGAATTATAAAACATTAAATGACATAAAGTCACACACAAGCTTGCACATGTGTACACATGGGTGTGCTAATAACATGTTATTTCCTTTCAAAAATTCTTAATTTCGTTTTCTTTTAAAAATATCTAAATTCAGTGTATATGAGTAGCTCGTTAATCTGATCTAAAAATAAGTAGTGACTGTGACAGTTGGTATCCCTGTAGAAGTTATTTCGGTTTGGGAAATAACCAGGTTAGCTAAAAAGATAAACAATTATAATTTTATTTATTATAAGGGGAAAAACTCATGAAACAGGAATGAGAAGTCCAAGCTTAGCTGTGCTGCGAGGGAACCACCGAGAGAGAGCACCTGGGGCATACACCTGTTTTTTTCTCTGGGTCCCTGAAAACCACACCCTAATTTGGTCCCATCTCTTGAAGATAATTGGTAACAAGCTTCCCCATCATATCTCCACAGCATTCAACTAATTTTATTAAACTATAGCTCTGCCTTGTCATTTAGTGACATTCCAGGTAGAGAATTTGCAGACCTGAAGATGAGCATAGATGCCCCTTAGAGTTTGTGTTTGAATGCCTGCCCTTGTTATTTCTTTTAGCAGGGCACACACAGATTTAGCTATGTACTTTTACTATGTGAAATACACTTAGACATTTCCTACTTTATTCATTAAAAACAAAGTCTACAATCTAGTATGATTTCATGAATTGCTGGCTGTAGTAACTAACAGACTGCCTTGGCAAAGCTTACGGTGTATGTATGTAAAGAGGATATGGCAATGTTAGGATGAAGTTTTAAAATTTGGAGAGGAATATACACCAGGGACAAACTGCAGGTAGCCCCTTTTATTGCCTAGGTTATGAAAATGTGAAATGAAATTTTGTGGCTTTTGGTAGCATGTTAAGAAATCTCTGGGGGTCCTTTCTTTTTTGTTGATGCTAGGAAAAAGATGTAGAATACTCATTGCAGTTGAAATTTGTTAGATATGTGAGGAAATATATCATTCGGACATTATTTCTTAATGACCCTAGCCTGGGGAAGTGGGTTAGGTTGTGAGATCATGGCTTTTGGATGGGGATCAGAGGGAGGGGGTGCTGGGCAGTTGCCCAGGAGTTGTCTATGCAGCTGTGGTAGGCAGGGCCTGTTTGTCTTTCACCTTATTTTGTTCTTAAAATTACTGTCTCAATAGTGAAACATTCTTCTGGGTCACTCGCATCTTTTTAGTAATTAGTTTGTCTTAAAAAATGTGTTTTTTTTAAAAATATGTGTGAATGCAAATAATATCTGACCCACAGCAAGTACTGGAGTCTAAATGACTTTATCCAGCAGTGAAAATTATAATCTTGTCCTGATTCCAATATAGCTCCACACAGTGTGCCCTGAATTCAGGAACCGTGTCACTTTGTTCACAGTGAAACAGACAGATTTGTTGTTAAATGGCCAGTATGGCCATTTTGCCATAATTTTTTTTTCAATACAGGGTTTCTCTGTAGCTTTGGAGCCTGTCCAAGCCTGTCCTAGAACTAGCTCTTATAGACCAGGCTGGCCTCAAACTCACGGAGACCCACCTGCCTCTGCCTCCTGAGTGCTGGAATCAAAGGTGTGCGCCACCACTGCCTGGCTTCTTACTCTGTCTTGGTACTTGGTCCTTCCTATGACAAACTTCCCATCCTGGAGCTGCTCAGGGCTGCTGGATGTCTGTCAACTGATTCATAAATGTTAGTGCTTTGGAAAATCCAAGGAATTTAGTAGTTGTATGCCAGGAAATTGAGATTAACACCAAACTACACTTTTCAATATCCCAGTTATTTAAGAATAGATACCAAAGTAGGCAAACATTGAAAATTTAAAACTTACCAGTCAATTTGCTGTTAGAAACTTACTTTCTGCCTAAAGCACTTGATTTTTTTTTTTTTTACAATATTGTCTTCATTTGTTGATCATACTAAGTTTCAAGTATTTCCAATTATGGTGTCGTAATATTTTCATAAATTGAGTACTCCTTTTGTTTATTTGTTTGGTTTCAAGACAGGGTTCTCTGTGTGTAGTCTTGGCTGTCCTGGAACTTGCTCTGTAGACCAGGCTAGCCTCGAATTCACAGAGATCCGCCTGTCAAAGAGACGTACACAGATCACAGAGATCCTCCCGAGTGCTGAGATTAAAGGCATGTGCCACCATCACCTGGCAAGTATATTAGTAATGTGAAGAAAAGCACTACTTTTCAGAGGTTATCTTTTTTGTCTAGCTATCTGCAGTAAAGGAAGAAAGTTGAACAGGAAAGGGATATGGCATTGGAGAGAATGAGGCTTGGACTGGTTTATGCAGTGGAGTGGATTAAAGGATGCCATAGAAGAATAAGCATCATGACTTAGGGATTGTTTAAGAATAATGAAAGAGTGTTCTATGATGTCAACCTTAAGAAGTAGGCTTAATGGAGAAAGCATAATGCTAAGTCCCCATTTAAGCCAAAACTTTAGTTGACATGTTTTCTGAATTGGAAGCCTAATGCATTAGGGTATAGTTACTTATATTTGTCTGACATTAACACACACTTGATTTTATTGGTATAATTGAAAACTATGATTAGTATGACTCACCATACTAATCTGACTGTGTAATCAGGGTTTCTCTGTTTAGTCCTGAAATTCACACAGTAGACCAGGCTGGACCAGGCCTTGAGCTTTGTCTCTGTCTCCCTGGTTCTGGGGTCTAAGATGGGCTCCAACATGTGTTGTCCTGTAGTATAATTAACTTTTAAAGAAACATATAAGGTTAGAAGTCCTCCTTCTGAAATCCTTTGGTCTATTGTAGCATGATTAATAAAATCCCAGTCAGATATTGAAGTTCAACCTTGAAGGTCAAAAAAGCAAAACAGTCAGCCACTGGCTCTTACCTCTGCCTTATTCCAAAATGGTGATTCTGCCTCCACAAATCCTCAGAATGAGACTGTGTATAAGAGTGGTCTCCTCCTGTATTGTATTCCTTTCTAGAGCTGGGATTAAAGACGTGCACCACTGCTGCCGCCCAGTCCTTATGACAAAGTATTGTGGCCACTGGGATTAAAGTTGTGTGTCACCACTGCCTAGTCTGTAAGGCTGACCAGTGGGGCTATTTTACTCTCTCATCTTCAGGCAAGCTTTATTTATTAAAATACAAATAAAATATTGCATCTCCCTGTTTGTCTAAAATAAAAAAGAAGGCTATAACTAATATAAGAAAAACTATATACAATAAGTACTATAACTATATACAACATATACAGGCAATAAGTGCATCAACAATGTGTAGTCCTTTTACATTTGAGAAATTTAAAGAAAATGCTCCATATCTATCCTATCTTGGTGAGTCCAAAGTCCTGTATCTATTACTTTCTATTGTACCAATTTACTTTCTATTATAACTTGCTTTCTGCATCAAGTAAACAAGGAAAACTCTAACTATCTAGTCTTCAACTCCCTTAGAGTCCCAAAAAGGAGATAATATTGACTGTGTAAGCAGGAAGTGCGAGCAAGTGACTTCTAAAAATGTGAGAAATGACAGAAACAGCTGGCTGCCTGGACAATCACCCAAAGTTCTCTGCAACATTGGGACCTCTATCTTTGGCCTATAGGTCTAGCATAACCAACAGACTTTTCTGTGAAGCAGGATGTTCTGAAGGGCTGTTCCCCCTGTCTTGACAATGTTTGGCAGTCACTTTCTTTTGTGTCCTGCTTGTACAATTAGGATAGCATACTGTCAGCAGTTGAGGCAAGAGCATTTTCTTGCCCAGTGGCTTACTTTTGCCACAAAGAAAGTAAAGTCTGGGTAGAGTCTTCAATGCCCATTATCTTCTCTGCAGTAGATTGGTGCTGCCAGGAGCAGACATGTCTCATTGTCATAAAAAAGAGCCTGTGTTATTAGAACATCTTAAATGCCATATTCTATAGATCTCTGAAGTGTTTGAAGATGACTTGTCTATCTGAAATATATTTTTGTTTGACCTTGAAGACATACCTAATGTGACTACAAGTTCGATTATAATAGGTGACTAATTACTAACCTGCATTTCCTTATTGTACTAAACAGTTGGTAGTAATAACTTTCAAAGGCTAGAAATTTGCATTACATTGTTAAATGAGCTGTATAGGTACAATACTTAGAACAAGATTGGAAACGTATGAACAGAATGTTTTAACAAAATTAGGGCTGGAGAGATAGCTCAGAGGTTAAGAGCACTGCCTGTTCTTCCAGAGGTCCCGAGTTCAATTCCCAGCAACCACATGGTGGCTCACAACCATCTGTAATGAGGTCTGGGGCCCTCTTCTGGCCTGCAGCATACATGTAGGGAAAACACTGTACACATGATTAATAAATAAATATTAAAAAAAAAACCAAAATTAATCTCAGATTTGTATCAATGTACAAAAGTCCAATCCAGTGTAAAACATTTAAAACTAGTAGTTGCTTTTTAAAAGTGGATTCAATAATCTACCTTTTTTGGGCTGGAGAGGTGGCTCAGAGGTTAACAGCACTCGCTGCTCTTGCAGAGGTCCTGAGTTCAGTTCCCAGCACCCACATGGTGGCTCAGAGCCCTCTATAAGGAGATCTGGTGCCCTCTTCTGGCATACATTCATACATGCAGGCAGAACACAGTATACAAAATAATAAAATAAATCTTTAAAAAAAAATCTACCTTTTTAATCTTATATCTATAGCCTACCTTTTTCTTTTCAGAGTAGATTCAATAATCTACCCTTTTATCCTATCATATCTGTATCCCTCTTTGTTTCTTTTCAAAACAGGAACCTTGAACCTAATTTTCCTTTTTTAACTTTTTTTCCTGACCATTATCAATAATTAACCAGCCTCCCTAAATAATGACAAAGTTCCGTAATCCATTGAATAACTCAAAACCACCCATTTCACCTCTTGGGAATGTGGGCATCATATTCTTAAATTTACTTCCTGTTGTTTGGGGCAATGGTATCTTTAGTGGATCCTGAAAAGAAAAATTTGGGTTAATTGTCGGATCCTCGGAAAGATAGCTTTCTTTTTTTTCGTCCAGTCTGTGCGTAATGGGAAAGTTCAGGGCTTTTCTCAAGTCCTGGCTAGAGTAGTCTGCTATGCTGTATCATCTCAACTAGCCACCTTGAAATTATTCTGAGCCGATCGTTAAGTGGTGCTGTCAGCTGAATGGCATCTTATGAACTAGATGGAATTGTTGTTGTGGGGCCCCATCTTCTTCTTGGATACTTCAGAGGTTACTGTAGGAAAATTTATTGTTCACTGTGGAAAACTTAGCATTATTCACATCAAAATGGATAGTTTGAATTTCAGTAGACATATATTCAAATAAAGATACCATAGAGACAAAAATTGGTATAGGAAGTAGTAGAATTTTTTTAAAGCAGAGTTTTGGTAAACTTAGTCCCTAGATTTTTATCTTCATTCTGTCCCACACCAGGTGGCTCTCCTGATATGGACAGAAACTCAGTTTTTCTTTTAACATCATTCTTGGATTTAGAGAAGGAGAGCCACAGTCCAACTCCAAAGCCAGCTTTGATTTTTAAGTGATTCAGGACTACCATTATATTGAGAAGTAAGTAGATATGTATGTTTAGGTAGTAAGATTTTACCCTTCAGAGAATATTGGTATTATATGTCAGATTTTTCTTTGCTTGGTGATTTTTTTTCTGGATAGCTCTCTTTCCTGCTTTAGGCATCTAGATGTCCAAGGTCCCTCGTCTTCTCAAAGATGGTTATTTTCTGTTTTCCTGTTAAGACAAGAACGGAACCGTGCCCCAACCCTTACAACTTGTAGGATTGTCACCTGTGTGGATGCGCTGTCATTTCTCTTTATCAAGAGGTTTCTCTTTTCCAAACCAAATCGTGATGAATTTTGATGTTATCCATAGATTTTCTTCTGTGGAAACAAGTGTGAAAACCCTCTCTATGGCTGGGATTAAAGGCGTGCACCACTACCACCTGTTTTTATGGGAAACTAATGTGGCTGCTGAGATTAAAGGTGTGTGTCACCACTGTCTGGTCTGTAAGACTGACCAATGGGGCTGTTTTTACTCTCTGATCTTCAGGCAAGCTTTATTTATTAAAATACAAATGAAATATCACTACAGCCTGTCATGTTTCTATCAGCCTTCTTTTGCTTGCATCTGTATCCGCATTCTTCACTTGTATCTGGATCACAAA
The DNA here is from genome assembly GCA_004026605.1 of Ondatra zibethicus. NCBI lineage: Eukaryota > Metazoa > Chordata > Mammalia > Rodentia > Cricetidae > Ondatra > Ondatra zibethicus. The sequence goes on along the minus strand of PVIU01003407.1, from coordinate 134,736 downwards.
CATGCTTCGATAAATTGCCAATAGATTTCTTTAGAGATATTATAACTTTTTTTTTCCTTAAAGATTTGTCAAAGAGTCTCATCATGTAGCCCTGGCTATCGTGGAACTTGCTATGTAGACCAGGTTGGCCTCAAACTCATGGAGCTCTTCCTTCCCGCTTCTGCCTCCCAAATGCTGGAATTATAGGTGTTTTCGCTATGCCTAGTAGATTATGACTCATGGTGATATATAACGTGGGTGTATATAGTCTCCTAGTGACAAGTGCCCAGACCACATTCCAGACCTATTGAATCAGACTCTCCTTGTCTTGCTTTTTTGCATTTTTGAAAAAAAAACCCTACAGATTGTAGTAGATAGTCCTAATTAGGACCTAGTATACTACAGCTTTCAAAATGAATTTAATTTTTGTGTTTTGTTTTATTTCCTACCCAAGTGAACTTGAGATTTTTCATGGTAAAATGTCAAAACATGACCCCAAACTTTCTAGTATTTTTTGCCACTATTTCATGTTGTACTTAGTATATTGGCAGTGAAAAAGTAGACCCTTTCTGCTGCCATATATACTTACGCACATAGTTCTCCTGACTAGAATTTTCATTGCCTAGATCTGTTGGTACCTTATTCTTTCTTGTGTCCTTTCAATTCTCTAAGCTTTCTGAAAGACTTAACAAGCAAGTGAGCATCCTTCTTTTCACCATGTTTTGTTATTGACATAGACCTTATAACAAGCTCTAGAAACTGTATGATAATTAAGTGATTTGTGGGGCTGGAGAGATGGCTGAGCAGTTACAAACCCATATTGTTTTGCAGAGGACATGAGTTTGGTTCCCACTCCTTATGTCAGGTAGCTTTCCACTTTCTGTAACTCCAGCTCCAGGTAAACTGATGTCTCTGACCTCTTTGGTAGTTCTTAGATGCATATTAACTGTCCCCCCCTCATTAAAAATGAAAAAAATACTAAAAGAATTTGTTAAATACGTTCTGCCTTATTTATTTTGGTTTATATATTTGTCACAACTAATATGTCCAATTCCTGGTTGCATGAGAGAAGACTTAATCAGTTAAGCAATATAGTTTGAGCTTTGTAAATATTTTTTGAAGAAATAAGGAGAGAATAGCACAGTACTGAGTTTACTTGACATTTGTCAATGGGATGCTTAGAAAAGAGGGCCTTAGTTCTCGTTCTGGCAGGTCTATGGATTTGATACTCTTCAGGGAAGACGTCTGCTGTCAGATTCACTGGCATTCACACAAAATGCCTGTCCTCTGATTCTTAGAGATAGAAATTTTGGTTTCATGGGTACCATTCTCAGCACCACCTTATGTCTTGAATTTATGTTCCATCGGGGGGGGGAGCGGGAGGGGACTGGGAGAAGGGGAGGAAATGTAAATCTTTTTTTGAATGGAAAAAAAATCAAAGAATATGGAAAAAAATAAAAAACGAATGTGCAACAACAACAACAAAAAAAGAATTTATGTTCCACCTAAGGCAAATCTCCTTTGTAGCGGGTATGTGTGTGTGTCTGAAACAGATCTTCTTAAATCCCTGATTGTCCTGGAACACATTTTATAGATCACCCTTTCCATTGCTCCTGGAGTGTTGGATCTATAGAAACATGTTACCATGCCCAAGAAAGGTTTTTTGAAGTCCAACTTTATTGTTTTGTTTTGTTTGTTTGTTTTTCCGAGACAGGGTTTCTTTGTGTAGCCCTGACTGTCCTGGAACTCACTCTGTAGACCAGGTTGACCTCAGACTCATAGAGTCTGCTTCTGCCTGCTTCTGCCTCCTGTGTGCTGGGATCAGAACTGCCTGGCTTTGACGTCCAACTTTAAATATTTTGTTTTTTTTTTTAAATTCTGTTAATTACTACTCTCGCAAGGTAGTAAATGCTTTAAAATTAGATTGACCGGCAGTACTGTTTCTCATGTGTAAATGTAAATTTCTTGGGATAGTTTAAAGGATCTTCTTCTTCTTCTTTTTTTTTTTTTTTTTTTTTGATTTAGCAATTTAATGTTTTTGGGCTGAACTCGTTGGAATGTGATGGAAATGTGTTATTACCAACTCACAGAAAACAACTCAGTGATGCCTATATTTGCTTGTTTTACACAAATAATAACAAGGCTATGTATTTTTAGGTATATAGTTCAATAACGAATGTAACCACAATCATGAGAGAACATTTTGTGGTCAGTGATCTGACTTCCTGGTTCTTGGCACCCTTGGCTGCTGTTGGTTGCTGGAGCTGTACTAGTCTAAAATGGCTTGTTGTAGGTTTTTTTGTGTTTTGCTTTCTTTGCCTTTTGAGTTCCTGTTGCACTTGTTGTTTGTTGCCCATGATAAGTTGCAACTTATCCCGTTTATAGTAATTTTTAAAATTTTATTTCACGTGTAAGGGTTCTTTGTCTGCATGTATTTTTGTGCACTACTTGAATGCCTGGTGCCTGCTGAGGCCAGAAGGTATTAGATCCCCTGGAACTGGTGTTACAGCTGTCATCTGCCATGTGGGTCACTGGGAAGACAGCAAGTCCTCTCAATTGTTGAGCTGTCTCTCCAGCCCTCGTTGTTGTTGTTTTTTTAAAGTTAGGCGCGCACACACACACACACACACACACACACACACACACACACACGGTAAATTAGAACAAAGACACTTGTATGATGGTTATGGTAGTCACATGTGTCCGTTGACTCTTTCGTAGCTCCAGAACCACCTGCATTAGAATCTCCTGGTATGCCGAGCCCCGGACCTACTGTCAAACTCTGGTAATATTTTTGTGGTAGGAGCAGTCTAAATCCTCGAGAGTATATGTAGGGCTGTTGTGACTCCTATCACCGTTCAGTGGTGGTTGTGCTTGGACCAAGTTTCCTGTTCATCCTGTCTCAGTGCCAGCAACCTGCTATTTACCGTTTGGTCCCAGGATTTGCTGGCCTAGAAATACTGCTCCCTTCCAATCCAGCTGTTTGATAAGGCTCAGTTCCTTCCTTTTCACTTACAGAGGGACCTCGAACACACCAACCCCTACCAATATCATTACTTCTCAGATAAAACAGGGTGAATAATTGTTGTGTGTCACAGAGTTGTTTTGAAGATTGAGTTAATTTGAACAAAACACTTTAGGAGAGCAGTGTGGTAAAGTGATGTGTGTGTATGTGTTTGTGTTTGAGAAAGCGTAGCTCTGGTTAGACTGGAACTTGCTGTTTAGACTGGTCTTAAATCACAGAGCTCCACTTGCTTCTGCCTTCTGCTTTTGGGATAAAAGGCATGTGCTGTCACACCCAGCAAGTGTTTGCTTTTAAAAATACCGTTGTTATAATGTGTTTATTGCCAGCCCAAAGATACATGTATTCAAAACAAGGTTTACCGTTTGCTATTATGTCGAGTGTTACCTTGCTTCCTTGGACTTTAGACCTTCCTTCATGATCATTTCTTGTTCTCCTGAAATCTGTTTTGTATTAGTAGTTCTTTTAGAAGAGAGCCTGTGGATGATAAATGTACATTTTCTTTATATATAAATGTTAGGCAGATGTTCACTAAACATGATTAGGTTGTTTTAATTTTTACTACATTGGGGGCTTAAGCATGAAGCAGCTTTTGTGCTCTGTTAATTCTGAACGATTCTGAGCTGTTATTACTTCTCAAAGCAAACTCTGTTTTGTTTTCTGTCTTTTCTAAAACCTCTAGGAAGTAGGTAAAGGTTAGACCTTATCATTAGCTACTCCAAGCCTTATAGTTTCCTTATTTCATTTAATTTGTGTTTGAAACACAGTCTTTCTTATTGTGGTTTAAACTAGCCTCAAATTCATTGTCCTTCAGCCTGCCAAACGCTAGGATTACAGCAGTCCGCCACCGTGCTGGCTTTAGTTTTCTTTTATATTTTTATTTTCTGGTTCTATGTTTCTCCTAGATAGTGTCTTCAGATTCACTTTCCAGTTTTGTTTGTTGCCTGGATAATTCATGTTTAACAGACATTATCCCTCTTCAATCCATTGATTACTTTCATTTCTATGAGAATTATGAACAGTTATTTCCTTCTTATCCATGGACTTCATAATTGCTTACTTAACCAACTGTAGATTGGAAATTTTGGGATAAGAGGCAAAATAATAATAATAATAATGCACTGTACCGAACACTTACAGACCATGACAGACCATGACGCATAGCTACTATGTAAATAGCATTTATATTTTATTAGACATGATGAGTAACCTAGAGATGGTTTAAAGTATATGCACAGATTTACAAGCATATACTGTGGCACTTAACCTAACAGAACTGAACTGAGCATTTGTAGAGTTTGGTGTTCATGGATACTGGGGAACCATTATACTTTTTTTGTCGTTGTGTTAGTTGTGTTAGATAATGCTAGTATCTGACACCTGATTTTGTTTTTTTATTCTGTTAATTACTACTTTTGCAAGGTAGTACATGCTTTAAAATTAGGATGACCGGCACTACTGTTTCTCATATGTAAATGTAAATTGCTTGGGATATTTTAAAGGATTCTTACTTCTTTTGGCTTGCTCTTGTGTGGTTTTCATGTTTATATTGGGATTAAAAAATATTAACTCACATTTGTGCTATATAATTACTTTGTTTTTACATTGCTAGGTCCCGTGGGATTACCACTAACCCAGAAATACTCTAAATTCATTTCTTGATGTAAATTCTGATCAGTTAGCTGTGAATTTAAATGCTTTTTCCCAGGGAAGAGGTTTGGGATTGCAGGGAAAGTTCCTGCTTGTTCTCTAGCTTGAAGAAGTACAGATTGTTTTCTGAACATACTTTGTTGGTTGGTGGCCAGAGAGGGTTCATTCTGGGGCTTGTGTAGCTAGAATCTAAGCCTGCTCACGTTGATACATCCTTGCAAAATGGTCTTATGATGGGTTCTTGTGTGTTCACCATCTTCAGCTGTAGTAATAATGTTCATTTGCAGCTCAGAGTTTTATATTCAATTTCTTTGGTAAGGTTGACATTAGTGCTAACTCAAGTGTGGTCTCCAAACCTACACTTGATCTGAAAGTTGGAATGTATGAGGATCTTAAGGTATAGCCCAGTTTCAAGTGCAGCATCTACAAGTGACAATAGTTCCTAGCCATTTCCTATAAGAATAATTGGGCAAAAAGGACCTTTGTTCTACAAACTAAAAAGAATATGCTCTGTCAACAACCCTCAAGTGGCAGGAGGTTCTGAGGCTCAGACAAGAATTTTGCAGACTCAACTGACACCTTAATTTTAGTTCAAGAAGAGAGCGGCCATGCTGTATTCCCTCGTCTCCAACATGCAAAACTAAGTTAATGAATGGATGTGGCTTGAAGCAACTGTGTTTAGCAATTTTTTACTGTAACAAAAGAAACAAATACAGCTATCAAGTTCCTCAAAATGTACCAGAGCAGCTCATGTAGAAATAGCAGTCTGCTCAAGAGGAAGAGTGGAGTCTGTTTAACATAAAGGAAATGGCAAAAGGAACTCACCTGGGTAAGCAGGAATGAGAGCAGGTTCTCTTTTTAAAATGGGCAGGTTTAAAAGCAAAAGCTCTCCTCAATACCAAACAGAAAAAGAACAATTGGTTTCATATTTAAAAACATACTAGCCTCCCTGTTGTCTAAGATGGCATTATTTCCTAGCAAGTGTCAGCAAATCAGACTTGCTTCCCAGCTCATCTATATTTTAGCCCCCAAAGGTGATCATTTCAGAGCTGGAGAGATGGTTCAGCAGTTAAAAGCATTGACTGCTCTTTAAAAGGGAAGGAAGAAGGGGAGGAAGGAAATCTACCTACTCTAACTACAGTTGATTGCTTCACATGACTCAGGAAATACTGCAAGATAGTCTACTTTGAACAAAACTTTTGCAGACTCTCATAAGTCTTAAAACCTATAAAAAGGCACAGGTTAAGAGAATGGACACGAAAACAGGATCCAACATTCTGCTGTTTATCAGAAACACACCTCAACCACAAAGACAGATATTACCTCAGAGTAAAGGGTTGGGAAAAGGTTTTTCAATCAAACAGCCCTAAGAAACAAGCGGGTGTGGCTATACTAATATCGAACAAAATCGACTTCAAACTAAAATCAATCAGAAGAGGTGGAGATGGACATTTTATACTCTTAACAGGAATAATCAATCAGGATGAAGTCTCAATCCTGAATATATATGCCCCTAATATAAAAGCACCCACATATGTAAAAGAAACATTACTAGAACTCAAAGCACACATCAAACCCCACACACTAATAGTAGGAGATTTCAACACTCCTCTCAGCAATGGACAGGTCAACCAGACAGAAACTTAACAGAGAAATAAGAGAATTAACAGATGTAATAAACCAAATGGACTTAATAGACATCTATAGAACATTCCACCCAAATAGGAAAGAATATACCTTCTTCTCAGCATCTCATGGAACCTTCTCGAAAATTGATCATATACTCGGTAACAAAGCAAACATCCACAGATACAAAAAAATTGGAGTAACCACCTGTGTCTTATCGGATCATCATGGAGTAAAGTTAGAATTTAACAACAATTCCACTCCCAGAAAGCCTACAAACTCATGGAAACTGAACAGTCAACTATTGAACCACTCCTGGGTCAAGGAAGAAATAAAGAAAGAAATTAAAGTCTTCCTTGAATTCAACGAAAATAAAGGCACAACATATCCCAACCTATGGGACACTATGAAAGCAGTGCTAAGAGGAAAGTTCATAGCACTTAGTGCCCACATAAAGAAAATGGGGAAAGCACACATTAGTGACTTAACAGCACACCTGAAAGCTCTAGAAAAAAAAGAAGCTGACTCACCCAGGAGGATTAGAAGACTGGAAATAACCAAACTGAGGGCTGAAATCAACAAAATAGAGACACAGAAAACAATCCAAAGAATCAAGGAAACAAAGAGCTGGTTCCTTGAGAAAATCAACAAGATCGACAAACCCCCTATCCAAACTAATCAAAAGGCGGAGAGAGAACACTCAAATTTAACAAGATCAGAAATGAAAAAGGGGACATAACAACAGACACTGAGGAAATTCAGAGAATCATTAGGTCTTACTACAAAAGCCTGTATGCTACAAAATTGAAAAATGTAAAAGAAATGGACAGTTTTTTAGATAAATACCATATACCGAAATTAAATCAAGACCAGGTGAACAATTTAAATAGACCTATAAGTCGCGAGGAAATAGCAGCTGTCATCAAAAACCTCCCAACCAAAAAAAAAAAGCCCAAGAACAGATGGTTTTAATGCAGAATTCTACCAGAATTTCCAAGAAGAGCTAATACCGATACTCCTTAAGGTGTTTCACATAATAGAAACAGAAGGGTCGTTGCCAAACTTTTTTTTATGAAGCTACAGTTACCCTGATACCAAAACCACACAAAGACGCAACTAAGAAAGAGAATTACAGACCAATCTCACTCATGAACATCGATGCAAAAATTCTCAATAAAGTACTGGCAAACCGAATCCAAGAACACATCAAAAAAAAAAATCATCCATTATGATCAAGTAGGCTTCATCCCAGAGATGCAGGGCTGGTTCAACATACGAAAATCTATCAATGTAATCCATCATATAAATAAACTGAAAGAAAAAAAACATATGATCATTTCATTAGATGCTGAGAAAGCATTTGACAAAATTCACCACCCCTTTATGATAAAGGTCTTAGAGAGATTAGGGATACAAGGTTCATATCTAAATATAATCAAAGCAATATACAGCAAGCCGACAGCTAACATCAAATTAAATGGAGAGAAACTCAAAGCGATTCCACTAAAATCAGGAACAAGACAGTCCACTCTCTCCATATCTCTTTTTAATATAGTGCTTGAAGTTCTAGCAATAGCTATAAGACAAAATAAGGAGATCACAGGGATTCGAATTGGAAAGGAAGAAGTCAAACATTTGCAGACATACACACACACAGTCTAAAATTTAAAGAATTCATTGCATTTACTTATTGAAGGTGGGAAGATGACATGTCGCAGTGTATGTTAGGAAGTCAGAGGATAACTTCAGATTATTCACTCTCTCCTTCCATCATGTGCTCCCCTGGATTTGAACTCCGGTCTTCAGGCTTGGCAGCAGGTTCAGAAGGTTTTTAATTGTGATAAACTATGGTTTGTCTTCTTTTCTTTTATTCATTTGTTTTAGTATTGTGTGTAAGAAGCACTGCTTAACTCAAGATCATGAAAATTATTCCTAATTTTTATTTTCCAAGTTCAATAGTTCTGACTCTTTCATTTAGTTTTTAATCCCTCTGTGTGTGAGAGAGAGAGAGGGGGGAGGAGGGATGGAGGGAGGAGGGAAGGGGGAGGGGGCTGGGGGTGGAGAGGAGAGAGAGTTAGGCATTCAACTTTTTTTAAAAGAATATTTTTATTTATGTGTATGCATCTGTGTGCTGTGCTCTGGCTGCTGTCAGAGTTTGAAAGAGGGCGTCCGAGCCCCTGGAGCTGGAGTTACACAGAGTTGTGAGCAGCCTAGTGTGAGTACTAGGAACTGAACTTTGGTCCTGGAAAAGCAGCAAGCAGTAACCACCTAGCAATCTCCTCAGCTAACCCCCACCCCATGCACCTTTTTGGTTATTTCAGCATCATTTGTTCTAAAGATTCTGTTTTTAAACCATTTTTCTTGGTAATATTTATAGTTCCTCCCCATTCATTTTCTAATATTTCTTTTATAGAATAAATTCATAGGTTCTTTCTCTCTTCTTTCTTTTCTTATTTCTTTCTTTTCTTTCTTTCTTTCCTTCCTTCCTTCCTTCCTTCCTTCCTTCCTTCCTTCCTTCCTTCCTTCCTTCCTTCCTTTCTTTCTTTCTTTCTTTCTTTCTTTCTTTCTTTCTTTCTTTCTTTCAACAGACAGGGTCTCTCTACATACCTCTGGCTGTTCTGGAACTTTTTTGTGGACTAGCCTGGCCTCAAATCACAGCCATTCGCCTGACTTTGCCTCAGGTGCTGGCCTTAAAGGTGTATACTCCCATGCCTGGCCCTGGACTAGCTTCTTGATAGAAGTTATCTTTTGATCTGTTGTTACACTTTGCAAGCCTGTGCTTGGTGAGATAACTTGACCCTCTTGGTCTTTTAGGTAGTTAATATTTCAGCACACTTTACAGTGCTCTTAGAAACTTTTTAAAAGAATGCCTCCTCAGCTGGGTTTGTGATGCATGCTGTAATTCTAGCATTTGAGAGACTACAGCAGGAAGTCTCTAGTTCTTTTTTCTTTTTTTTTCTTTTGGTGGATTTGAAGTTGTTTTTTTTTTTTCATAGTCTCTAGTTCTTAAGCCGGGCTCAGCTACATAGCAAGTTTGAGACCAGCCTTCTCTATAAGCCCCTGTTCCCAAGGAAGGAAAGGGGAAACCTCAGTGTGTATTAAAAACAAACAATTGGGGCATAATGTTGGATTTTACATTGACTCTTTCTGTCCTGAACTGATATGAGAAGTAGCATCAGTTACTGTGAGGTGTAGGTCATTAAGAAGAACCTGCCATCATTTTTGTAAGCAGGAGTGTAAATGTAAGGCTGAGCTACTGCTGTGCTTTAAGTGGGTTCTAGAGGGCAGTCTCATCCAGTAGAAATGCAGTGTGTACCTTCCCTGTCACTTAAACTCCCAGTGACCACATTAAACAAAGTAAAAAAGAGTCGAGTGAAATTAACGTTAATAATATACTTTAACTCATATATAAAACATCTTAAAATGTAATTAAAAATGCTAAAATATTTTACCTTTTTTGTACTACTTTAGAAATTCGGTATGCATTTCACAAAATGCACCTCAGTTCTGACTAGCCCTGCTGCTGGCTCTCAGTTTTGTGGCCAGTGGCTGCTGTATTGGGCAGCACAGTTCCAACTATTTTGATATGATAGACAGGGGAACGGCCTTAGCATAAAAAATCTTAACTTACTCATCATGGTATACTGACCGTCTTCTAACTGAAAGAACTGGATTTCAAGTGCTTCCTGCCTGTGTGTTCAATATAGTTCTTACTGTCCTCTTAAAACAGAAAGTCTGGGACATGTTAAGTTGTGTAGGCAGTACAGCTTTTGGGTGAGGAATGTAAGACACAGGTACCTGGGGGTTTCAACTGAAAAGCAACAGACTCATTTTCTCCTGTAACCACAGGGTTTTCTGTTCTCTAAGAAGTACATATGAAATGCCAGCACTCCTTAGTGGGATTGATGTTTGACCTTCACTCTTGGACATTTATCGGTGTGTCTAGATACGTTTTTGGTCCCAGTTGTATGTGTATACTCATTTATGCATATGCATGTTACTGCCGTGTGGCTAACCTTGTAAACAACTTGTGCCCTTACCTAACATTGCATGTGTCAGATGTTCCTGATGTTTTGTGGTATGGACCATAACATTTTTCTAAAACCACTGTTAGAAATGCATTCAAGGAATCTGTCTACACTAGTCAGAAATGGCAGCTTTCAAAGTGTATCATTGAACAAAATAGGTCAGATGGATCTGTCCACACTCTGGTAAAATGTGTCATGCTTGCCTTTCTGACCCAGGGGAAGTGGACAAACTGTAGCAGTTCTCTGCTTCCCCACTTCCTCCATTCATCCTCCAGGGCAGTCTTTACAACTCCCAGGAAAATGCTGCACTTCCCTATGTCCTTTTGGATTCTAGGGCCCTCTTGTGGAAGGGAGGCTTGTGTTGATGACGATTCCCTTCAGTGTCCCACTGCCATCCCAATGTCTGTTACCTTGGAAAACAGCTGCTGTTTTCAGCGGTCCTATAGAGTAGAAATTGATGTAAGCTGTGCTTTACTTAGCGTTCTTGTGTTGTCCCACTAAAGGTTACTTGGTCGTGCTTGTCTTTGCTTTCCATGCTATTTGCAGTCCCACTCCTTTCTAATGACATTTGGAGTTTCACCGGGTTTCTACTCTTCCTACCTTCATTTTTTATTTGTGGCAGTTTTTTTTTTTTTGTTGATAGGTCATATTAGCAATAGTTAACACATGCTAAGAACACACTAGTACAGAAAATATGGTGGGGCTTTCATATTCAGCCAAGAAGTCTTATTCTTCTTTTTAAAATTGAATAAATAAAGTAGTGCTTTGAACATTTCTCTGGCCCTGGTTTTATACAGCATCTTGGTACAAGCTAGCATCTTTCCTCTGATGGCTGATCTTGTTGGAGTTCTAGGCTGGAACAAGAGCCTGGCTGTGTACCTCAGGAAAGATTTGGAATTATCCTTCTACATGAAGGGGGTAGTACTGTCCCAGAGGAAATCCATGTGCTTTTAGAAAAAGTGTGTGTGTGCTGGGCAGTGGAAATTACACTTACCTAGCACATGGGCGCTATTACAATTCTCCTTGCTCCTTAGCTACGCACCTCTCATGTTACGGTTCTGATTGTGACACTTGGGAGTGACTTCCTCAGCCTGGCAGGGGTGATTCCTGCCAATACTTCCCCTACCCCTTGCAGAGTTCAGGGAAACCGATCATAGTCCCATTAGGAAGATTGCCGAACAGCCAGGAGGGCTTTGACATCCTGACTTATTATGTTTTTTTTTCTACTGGGACTTGGTTAGAAATAGTAGTTAACTTTGATGTAAGATCATCCTTCATTTTGTTTTGTGTTGTTTTTTTCGAGACAGGGTTTCTCTGTGTAATGTTGGCTGCCTGGAATTTGCTTTGTAGACCAGGCTGGCCTCGAACTCTCAGAGATTCACTTGCCACTGCATACCATTTTATAGACCCGCATTATGAATAGTTTACTTTTAAGTGGATAAAATTGGTATTATGTATGTTATTCTTAATAACTCAAGGTTTTATGTGAGTTCTCTAAGCTTTTGCTTATATTCTGAATATTTCTGTGCTTTATAAAAGTATATTATATATTACTTAATCTATTGGGAACAGCTAGAAATTGCAAAACATGTTTAGTATATAGACAACATATGATATATTTGATAGTAGTGTTTTTCCTTTATTTCTGGTTTTGCAAAATGGCTGTGATAAGCAAGGTTGAATTTTAAAATAAATGTAACTATTTTAACCTAAACCTAATCTTATTCTAGTTATTTCCGTGGCAAGCAAATTCTGATTTTTTTTTTCTTTTCTTTTTTCAGGGGGAGGAGGGTTTGGTGTTCAGGGGCTTTGTTTTTGTTTATTTTGCTTATTTTGTTTTGTTTTTGAAGACAGGGTTTATCTGTGTAGCTCCAGCTGTCCTGGAATTCGTTCTATAGACCAGGCTAATTTCAAACTCAGAGATTTACCTGTCTCTGCCTCCTGAGTGCTGACAAATGCCACTACCACCTGGTTAATTCTGATTTTTCAAGTAAGAGCAAACTAACTTCTTTATAAGCTGATGGCTGCATTTACTTGCCTTCAAATAATCTCCACAGGATATTTTCTAACTTATAAAGTTGTACATCATAGGATAGGGTACTCTTTCATTACAATAAAATCTTATAGCATTGTCTAAAACAATACTGAATCTCTGAATGAAAAGATGCTTGTAAAAAATACTTCTTCATTAATAAAGGAGGTCGCTACCCTCCCCCAGCCCATGTGGTGAAGCATTGTTTGAATTCAACTAAAATGAGTAGAATGACTTTAACTGGAATTTCTTCTTAATGTGTGACAAATTGTTTTTTTCCTCATACTAAGAGACTTAAATTTGCCTGAAATGCATCATTTGCTTTTCATAAATAGAATTTTTTTTTCTGCTATTTCAGGCCGGAGCCTCAACAGAAAGCTCCTTTAGTTCCTCCTCCACCACCACCGCCACCACCACCACCACCACTGCCAGACCCTGTTCCCCCAGAGCCAGAGGAGGAGATTCTGGGATCAGATGACGAGGAGCAGGAGGACCCCGCAGACTACTGCAAAGGTGATGTGGTGGAGTGCAGGGTGGGCGTGCTCTCCTTGTCCGGCTCCCCAGTAAGATGGGGATGGGCCAGGGGAGTTAGTGCTGTAAGTACTTGATATTTATTAAGTTAGTCTCCTAAATTTACTATAGAATGATGCCAGAAAGTATAGGTCATAGGAATTGTAAGAGAAAGAAAATTATGTATGTTTATTCATACTCTATGCACCTTCAAACACATTTGATCTCTTACAATTAAACATAAAGAAACCATCTAAGAAGAGCGTAGGGAACAGAAGGTACCAGGCTCCTGAGAGAAGCCAACTATAACTTTTATATTTGGCTTTCAGATTTCTGCATGTTAGGCTAAAAGTAAAACATTTCCTTTTGTCTATAGCATTACATAGTACTCATTGTTTCTGGAAAAAAGCATGTTTGTTGTTTATAGAGAGAGACTTCCTTGGCATTCGTTGTACTTAGTGAAAAAAGTCGTGCTGTGAGTTGGTTCTGCCTCTTTGTGTCAGAGTAGGTTTTACTTTCATCTGTCATTCCACAGAAGACACAGAAACTATAAATGTAGAATGTTCTTGTATTGATGCTTAAGATCAAAAGCGTGCAGTTAAAACTTCTAAACAGCAGCATGTTGTTTGATCAGTATCAAGAACACCAGGAGCTAGAAGCTGGCTGTCCTTTATAGACTGGAATCTGAAGGTCTCTCTTTGGCTGTCTCTCTTGTCTTGCTCACTTGGATTTTTATTCCCTGCAGTTATGAGATTCTGTGTTGTTGCTAAGATAGTTTACCTGCTGCAGATTTAAGCATGTCATTCAGATTCTGTGTAACATGAGGGTATAAAGATGTATATGTGAACAAACTATGAGCCCTTAGTGATTCTCTGGACATGTAGTGTCTTAGCAGTTGATCCTCATCTAATGAGTGCAGTCAGTTGTGCTGTTGGCTAAGTAACAGTGTAGTTCAGTTGTCTGCTCAGAACATGGCTGTGTTATTCTGGTGTGAAAGTATAAGAACTAGTTCCTGTAATCTTATTCTCTGATAGAGACAGGTGTTTGCCCATAGAATTAATGTTTCCTTCCCTCCCTCTCTCTATTTCAGATTTTAAAAATTCTATGTATGAGCATGTTTTGCCTGCATCTATGCATGAGTGCCACATGCATGTCTAGTGCCCTCAGAGGTTGTAAGAGGACAGCAGGTCTCCTGAAAGGCACATTAGAGATGGTGACAGTGTGCATGCTTATAGTTTCAGCTCATGCTGCTGTGGTTTCACTATCTCTTATTTTCACTCTTGCAGTGATATTTGGTTTGTAATCTAAGAAATAAAGCTTGACTGAAGATCAGAGTGCAGAACTAAGCCATAGAGGCCAGGTCGTGGTGGCACACACCTTTAATCCCAGCACTCAGGAGTCAGTGGCAGATTGATCTTTGTGAATTCAGGGCCACCCTGGGCAATATTAGATTGATCCAGTCTCAAATAGAAACAGATTAAAGATGGTGGCACATACCTTTAATCCCAACACTGGGTAGGGGGAAACAGGAAGGGATATGGCTGGTGGAGAGAGGAATATAAGGCAGGAGATGATAGGATCAGTCTGATGTTTCATAGAGAGAGATGCAGTTTGAAGATTCGATCTGACCATGCAATCTGAAGATTTGTAGAGTCAGAATCACCCCTTCAGTCCGAGGATTCGGTAGAGGGTGATTGGCCGCACTGCTTCTCTGATTTCTCAGCTTTTACCCCCAGTACCTAGAGCAACTAGAATCTGCTATTCTTTCACTGTCACTTTTGTTCATCCTTAAACTCGGTAAGTAACTTGTGCCTTTAATTAGCATTGCATGTATCAAATAGATGTTTCTGAAGTTTTTTGTTAGGACTATAATGGTTTGTCTAAAATCACTGATAGAAATGCATTCAGGGAATCTGTCTACACTAGTGAGATTTCTGTTCCTGTGGCAAAATGACTTGAGATAATGAAAAGGAAGAAAAGGTTTATTTTAATTCATGATGTTAGGTTTCAGTCTATGGTGAGTTGCCTCAGGGTATGTCGAGAAAGTGGCCAGGAAGGAGAGAAAGGAAGATGTTAGATTCCTAATAATCAGTTCAAGGATATGCCTTACAGTGACCTGCCTTCTTTACTTCTAAAGGTTCTTCTCTTTCCCAGTGGCACCATGGTCTGGTGATCAAGCCTTTAACACATGGCCTTCGAGATACATTGAAGAGTAAACCATAACAAAATCCTAAGAATGGATTGAGGATGTCTGAAGGAAAAACTGTAGCCTTTACATTCTTCTTCTTCATGGATAGAAAAAAAGAACCTTTCACACTAAAACTGGGTGAACTAATGTTCGTTGCCTCCTCTGAATACTTGTGAATATTTATCATTTTTGCCTGTAATCAAGTACATTCTCCTATAAACTACAGTGTAGCCATCAGATCAGGAAGTTAACACTAATTTTAGCCCTATTCAACCAACTATTACACTTCATTTTGAATTTGCTAGTTGCCTGTTATCTCTCATTATATAGAATGATTTGATGATAAAATCATATTATACTTTTTGGTTATCTGTTTATTTAATCTATTTGGAAGGTATTTGGTATTTGCCTGGATTTTATGATCTTCACTTTTTTTTAAGCTTTTTTTTTTTTAAGTTTTTTTCAGAAAACCTCCAAAGTGATTTCTGTAATTGTGGACCAAACTTTCATTGTTTGCTTAGCTATGTTCTCAGTGTGTGGTAGCCGATAGTACTTTATCTACTGTGTTTTCCTTTTGTTCTTAACCTGTCATGTACTTGTTCATTGTTGTCTGATCCCGACCAGTAGCTCTTAGACTGGGCTGTTAAGAAAGGGCTTCCTTCTCAGGGCAGAATTATATTTTACTAAGCCAAGGTGTCTCATGTTGCTCCATGTTGTTCTTGTTTATATTGCCTCTACTCCTTTAGAACCTTTGTCCTACAAGCCATTTTTCAGTTCTCCCAGAATAAAATAAGACATCAGGCAGCAGAGACACCCTTAACCTGGAACCCCATCACTCCATCGTATCCTCATGCCTTTGGGGTCTGCTCTTCTTAGTCATTCATGACCAGCTATCTGATTAATCTTTTTACTGCCTCAAGTTTACAGGCATAATTAAAAATCATGAACTATACATTTTCACATAAAGGCCACTAGTTATATTTCTGCTCTTGCCAAAACATAGTTATTGCTTCTGCCTATTTGCCTTAGCATTCTCTTTAAAGTGGGACTTTTCTTGCTCTTTCTCTCTAGCCAGCATGCTCAATTATAGCTGTCCAGGGGATTATGGACTGGTATCTGAAAGACCTGAGTTTAGATCATGGCTCTTGCTTTTTGAATCTGTGTCCTTTGACAAGTATTTTTATCTCTAGTCTTTGATTTTTCATCTATAATATAATATCGTCCCCTATGTAATATGTAGTATCCTGCTTAAGATTTAAGATCCTGCTATGTTTTTTTCGATGTCCCCATTGATAACTGGTTCCATTAGATTGTACCTGTCTGTCTTATGGAGGAGGAATTCCTTAGTCTGTAAACAGCTGTCCGCACTGGTTGTCTGGGCATATTTCTGGGTAGGAACTGTAGCGATAGGCTGTGTGCTTTATTCAGTTTCTTGTATTTGTTTTAACAGAGTGATACATTTATTTAACGAAACAAAGCAAAAGCCAAACAATACCAAGCCAATTTTTTGCCCATGCATACATGAGAAGACTGACTTTTGTTGGAACAAAAGAGAGTTTATTTTTCTCATACATATGAGTGATCAGGATCATTTAAAAGATGCTTTTCAATTTTGTCCTAATCTATAGAATATTTTACAACTGTAAAATGTGTGGCTTGATATTTACCCACAGCATATACAATACTGCACTTTCCCACACTCCAAGGTTTAACATTAAGAAGGCATCATGAGTTCTTAATGAAGACAGTTTTACATACTCTAGTTCATACATCTCAGAAGGAAATTTATTAAAAAATTGCCTAGTAAATGTTAATGTTTTCAAATATTAGTGTGGGACTTGGTAAGGTATATTTTGTGTATTTTCAGAATCTCTTAAATCTGCACTGGATTCTCCTGGAACTAATTTTTTTCTTTCATATTTTTTTGTTTGTTTAGTTAATTAATTTATTTAATTTCATTTTATATTCCAACCAAAGTTCTCCCTCCCCTTACTCCACAACCTCTCCAACATAAACTGTTCTCAATATTTTTGATCTTAGCTATTCTAACAGGTGCAGGATGGTATCTCAGGGTTGTTTTGCATTTCCCTGATGATTTAGAATGTTGAACAATTCCTTAAATGTCTTTTGGCCATTTGAGATTCTTCAGTTGAGAATTCTCTGTCTAGCTCTCCACCCCATTTTTAAATTGGAGTATTTGGTATTTTTTATTGTCTTTAAAATATACTTAAGTCTTGAACTGTTTCCTTAACCTATTTGATTGCTTTTTCTTGGTTTTTTGGTTTTTTTTTTTTTTTTTGAGGGTTGTATTGATTTCTTCCAATATTTTGTCTTTTCCTCCATTTGTTTAAGGGAGTTTTTCATTTCCTCTTTAAGACCCTCAATCATCTTCTTGAAGCTATTTTTAAGGTTGTTGTCTTGTACTTCATCTGCGTTGTCATGTTCAGGTCTTGCTGTTGTAGAACCACTAGTGTCTGGCGGTGCTGTAGTGCTCTTTGTGTTGTTGAGTGTGTTCTTACACTGTTGTCTACCCGTCTCTTTCTCCAATCAGTACAGGTACAGGTGGAGCCTATGTTTCAGGGTGTCCCTCTTCCTCCAATTGATGCAGTTGGTGTCTGTGGCAGGCAGCGCAGAGCCTCAGGCGATAGCTCCTCCAGGTGCAGGCCTTCAACTGTAGGGGGCTCCTCTATGTGCTCTGGTGGTCACTGATGAGGTGGGATATCTTATACAGATGATGACACTGGATCCTGGCTGGAACACAGGTGCTCTTTCCCAGAGCGACTTCTTAGTGAGAGCCACTCCCACCATGCTTTCAGGCCACTATGGCCGCCACTGCCCATGCTCCTTCTCTAATGCTTCCGGGCCGGGGCAGCCGCCTCTGCTGCTGCCCTCCCTCTCGATCTGACATTTCCCGTCTGGGGCTTAACTCTCTTAAGTTGGGATTTTCTTGCTGTGAAGAAACACCATGACCATGGTAACTCTTTTAAAGGAAAACATTTAAATTGGTTTATTCAGTTTCTACTTCCAAACCAAAGCACATGAGTTGGACATGGATACAACCTGTGAACAAACACTTCTAGGAGGTCTTATGTAATACGTACTTGCCTCATGAGACCTGCAGAAAATCTCGTGTCACTGAGAGTTCTTAAGAGTCTCTAGAGTCAGTATTCATACTGTATACTCCTGAGTTGGAGTCTGTTGGGCATCTTGCAGGTCCTTAGTCAAGTAATTTTAGTGTACATTGAAGGCTGTGGTTTGTTCACCTAAAGTGTGTAGTAAACTCTGTGTGTGTGTTTGTGTGTGCATGTGTGTATTTACATATGTATATAGGTTGCTCATCTGTGTGTGCCTTTCTGTGCATCTGTGGAGACCAGAGGAAGATGTTGAATGTCTAGCTCTATCATTCTGCCTTGTTCTTTTGAGACCAGTCACTCACTGAACCTGGTGGCACTCAACTGTTTTTGACTGGACTGACTGGCCAGCTGCCTTTTCTTATAGTCTCCCCTGGAGTTAATAGGTGCATGCAACTACACCTTGCCCTTATGTGGGGTTGCTGGGATCTGCACTCAGAACCTCATGTTAGCATTGCAAGAGCACTTACCCACTGAGCCATCTCTCCAGTTCTTGTACCATACTTCAAAAATTCTAAAACTGCAACTAAGCATTGGCCTTTTATTCCACTCTACACTTTTTGTGTGTGAATCACCACCTAAGGCAACACTTTAAATACAGTTCCTCATGGTATGGTGACCCCCAGCCATAAATAAAATTATTTCCTTGCTAATTCATAACTTTAATTTTGTTATTGCTATAAATAGTAATGTAAATATCTGATATGCAGGATATCAGATATGCAACCCCAAAGGGGGTATCCACCCACAGGTTGAGAACTGTTGATCTAAAGGTAAGTATTGCTTTGAATGTCCTGGTGTTCCTTTCTGGAGCCTTCAAAACATACCTGCTATAAAGCCCTATTGAATAGCAACAATAGGAACTTTTTTTTTTTTTTTTTAAATCTCAGGCTCCCTGCTCTGATTCTCCCTAGGTTCTCCTCTCGTAGTTCTTTAGTCATTCTTTATGAGTTGGCAGCTTTGTAGTGTTTCATCACTGTACCATTTCTTAAGAAACTGTTTTCAACACAGTTATGGTCTGACTTGGTATGAAAACATGTTTCCTTGAACATGTCTTCATGAGACCCTAATTCAGTATTAGGACCTCCCCTTTACTCACAGCAGTCCCCTCCAGCAGAGCACTGTCATGATTTATAATTATATATTTATTTAATGTTCACTTCTGATCTCCTTTTTACTAATATGAAATGTTTTTTGTGGTTAAAGATTTTGGTGATGATTGCATTTGAACTACCTAAGTGCGGTAAATACTTTTCTGTTGTGATAAAGGAGTCCTCTTGAAATTGACATTGTGAAAAAGCCAAGAGGAGATGACTCATACCTTTAATTCAGGTACCTGGGAGGAAGAGGCAGATTGATCTCTGAGTTCAAGGGAAGCCTGGTCTACAGAGTGAGTTCCAGGATAGTCAGAGCAAACCAAAACAAAACAAAAAAAATCCAACAAAGTAAAAAGGCAGTGCGTTGATACTCTGTGTGTCCGAGAAGGCAACACCTGAGGGTGACAGGCCCAAGGGACTTGTAAACTATAGAATCCAGGTTTCTTTATTTCCTTGTTAAATCATAAAATTGCCCCCTGATGTTCTTAGCAGTGTTTTAGTGGCACACAGATTATATCTCTGGAAATTGAAACAGTGTCTTTGAAAGCCTGCTACAAGTAATAGTTTGTGAACTTCCTTTCTGAACATTCTGACTTTGCTCATGTCTGTCTGCTTTCCATCTTCGGGAAGTGTAAACTGGCTGGATTTTGATGTTCTAAATTTTAATGTGGTGCTTCTAGGTTTTACTGGCTTTATATTTCATTCGTTCCTTTTCCCCAGAGTACACAATTTACTTTATTACAGCATAAGTTTCTTCTTTACCATTAAGAAAAAAGTAGCACCTATGTGAAAATTATCTGTCTGTCCTGTGTCAGGGACTTCATTGGGGAGGGGAGGGGTTTCTTGTTTGTGATGTTGTTTTCTTTCTTTCTTTCTTTCTTTCTTTCTTTCTTTCTTTCTTTCTTTCTTTCTTTCTTTCTTTCTTTCTTTCTTGTCTATAGTAGAGGCTGCTTCATTGGCATCTACTGGATAGAGAGGCCTGGGATGTTGTCAGTCTTCTGTGTTTAGTACAATTCCAGCAAGTCTGACAAACCGTGTCCTTTGGATTATCTCCTTTAAAATGGTGTTGTGTATTTTCAAGTGTGGAGAAGTGTGGTATTAAACAACTTGTTGGAGGTTGTCCCTTCATTTTGGCAAACTCCTCAATTTTTGCAAGACAGCAGTGAGGAAGCCTCTCAAGCCTGGTACCACAGTATCTGGAACAGCAGTGCCTTCAGGACATTTTGCTTCTTAATGGGTCCTGAATTATGAACTGCTTGTTATTTCTTCTCTGTTTTATCTTTTGTTTGCTATACAGAAGTTCAGAGACAGATGTTAGTCTGGCCCAGCTCTGCAGGTGAGCAGAGGTGCCTTCATTCTTTGTCAAGCCGTAGTAGCATTATTCTGTTGTTTTTCTGGGCCATTTCTTCCTTTAAGTTTTGTGCCTGGTATTGTGGTTTTTGTAAGGTACTTTAGTTGGAAATAATAGCGTTATATACATAAAAATGTCATTTCGTGTATATATTAAGGAACTAATTTGATTTGTCAGTTAAATACCCTTTTATAAAAGAAAAATAGTTTGTGGACTATTAGCAGAAACAGTTGTCTTGGCGGATGTTTTGTAAAGGTAATGTTTGGTAGGACTGTTGAGAAAGCAACTAGAATTAAGAACCTAGGAACCAGAAAGAAACATAAACAAATAGTACAGTAAAAACTTTAACCTTGCCCAGAGAGAGGTCAGGGGTTCATTATTGTATTTTGTTTTTTTTTTTTTTAAAGATTTATTTATTTATTATGTATACAGTGTTCTGTTTGTCTGCATGCTTGCTGGCCGGAAGAGGGCACCAGATCTCATTACAGATGGCTGTGAGCCACCATGTGGTTGCTGGGAATTGAACTCAGGACCTTTGGAAGAGCAGTCAGTGCTCTTAACCTCTGAGCCATCTCTCCAGCCCCCATTATTGTATTTTGTAAAATGAAATCTTTCACAAAATTTCAGTGTCCTTTTTGAAAAATACCTTGGATCAACCAGATATTTTACCTAAAGAACATGAACATGACCTCTGGAGGATGCTGTCCTCTTTTTTAGTTGTTGCTGCCTTTTAAACTACGGCTATCCTAGTAAGCAGCTGCAGCTCTGCAGCTGTCAACAGCAGTTTGGCTGCAAGAGTTGCAGCCTGAGGAAATTCTGTTTCTTCAGGCACCAACTCGTTCAAAGCTACAAAGGGAACTTACCTAAATCTCTTTCCCGCTAAAGAACTCAAGATTCAAAGGCTGAGGTGGAATCCTGCTCCTCCGAGAGGCTGAACAGCAAGCCGCTCACCGAGCTCACCTCCTTGCCTCTCCCAGGAAGTCCTCATGCGTCTCCCTCATCCCTCTTTTCATCCCTTCTTAAAAACCTTTCTCCACCTGACTCCTCCCTAAATCTTCTGGTCAGCTACTTGCCAACTTTGCCTCCTGTCTTCACTTGAATTTTATTTAAACACATCTTTGCATCATTAAAAAAAATGTTCCAGAGCATAAAGAAAAGTAACACAGCATAAAATAATACTCTACACCAGGAGGAACTGAAGATTGGTTTAGCTTGAGGCAGTCAGCCATGTCCGCATGCCAGAGCCCTATGAGCAGATCAGAATGCTGAGGCTTCAGTGAGCAATTCTGGTAGGAGAAGTTCTGTGGTAACCCTTGACTTCACTAGGTCAGAGCATGTGTAAGGTTTAATGTCAGACTCTCTCTGATCCTGGGTTTTCTGTCTCTTCCCAGGCTTATTTTAATCCTTTTGCTGTAATAAATTGATAGCTTTTTGTGAGTTCTTCTTGCCAAATATTTATCCTGAGTGCAATCTTCAGGAACCCATTTCTCTGTAGTTAGAAGGTAAAGATAGTCTCATAGGCTATTCTTATGAAAGTATATCTTAGGAAAGTACAGCAGACTTGATAGATAGAATAGAGTTGTAAAAGTTGGTAAATGCATTAAAAATGCCATTTAGCGAGGCTGTTAATGACGAGTCTTTGAGAAATTTTATGGACTTAGAGAAAGCACTAGTAAAATGCAAGTGAAGTCAGGACAGTAGGAGAACAGCAAACCTTTGTGCTCACCTTTCCATATACCAGATTCAAAACTACAGATAGCATTAGTCTTATTCTGAGTGAAAGTTTGAGTACATTCAACTGTATAATCTGAGTGTATTGGGTGGTTTTGTGTGTCAACTTGACACCAGCTAGAGTCATCAGAGAGGAAGGAGTCTCAGTTGAGGAAATGCCTCCCTGAGATTCAGCTGTAAGGCAGTTTCTCAATTAAGTCAACAGCCCGGCCCATGGTGGGTGATGCCATCCCTGGACTGCTTGTCCTGGGTTCTATAAGAAGGTGGTCTGAACCAGCCACGAGAAGCAGGCCAATAAGCAGTTCCCTTCTCTGACATCTGCATCAGCTCCTGCTTCTGGGATCCTTCCCTGTTTGAGGACCTGTTCTGACTTGTTTCAGGGGTGAACAGCAATGCTGAAGTGTAAGCCAAATAAACCCTTTCCTCCCCAACTTGCTTTTTGGTCATGGTGTTTTATCACAGCAATAGAAACCCTAACTTAAGACACTGGGTTTTCCATTTGGGGTGTTCAGTTGTAGTTACCCTCCCCCCACATATATGTCACTTATTTCTTAGCAGCAATTCTCTGTTATGAATATTCCCTTTTCCCCCATTCTCTTTGGGTGAGCATAAAGTTTAATTATTATTATTTAAAATTACTGTAGTAAATACATGTAATAGGTCTATGTGTCCTTTTCATACATATATGTCATTTTAATTTGACTTTTCTTTCCCTTCCGTCATTATAAGTATCAGTCTTGTCTCCGTCTCTCATCTTCTATAGTCCATAGATCTAGGTCTGGCCTGAGTTCAGCCTCTGCTGCTGACATAATCTTCCTATTTCTCATTCCCGCCGTGCTGCCAGGACTGCATCAGAGTATGGGGGATCAGCCCACATGCCTCCCAGCTGTCCTCCTTTGGCTGCATGCCCTAACCTGCCCTCAGTCATCATCTCCCTGGCCTTCCTGACTGTTGCCTAGCATTATGGTTGTAGACCACAGTCACTGGAACACTCCTGCTTTATTCCTTCCTTCCTGTCTCTTCTCTTCTCTATTTCTCCCATGAGGTCACTGGAACATACCTGCCTGCTTCCTTTTTTTGTTCTGGAGATACCCCTACAAATCATTTCTTTCTTCTGCTTCTTGGGGTGGTCTACTAGTTTCCCAGAAGGACTAGTATATTTGATTCTCGTTCTAGGCTTTCGGTAGTGTTTTAAAAGCATTCATAAACAGAGCTCGTAATGTTAATTTTTGAGATAATTTGTTTCTCTTTTATTTTACCTATAGAGAATGAAAAAAAAATTGAGTATAGAGTTACTATCCACATTTTCTTCTTGTTTTCAAAACCAACCCTCCCGTTTCCTGCCTGTATGGAGGTGCCCTCACTTTCCACCTTGCTTGAGACAGGGTGTCTTGTTTTCAGCCTCACACACCAAGCTTACTGGCCTGTGAGCTTCTTGGGATTCTCCTTGTTGATAAGTACGCAGCAATTGATACCTTGCTTAGCAGGTGTGGTAGCAGGTGCAAGTCCATAATCAGAGCACTGGAAAGTTGAAGGCAGGAGGATCAGGAGTTTGAGGTCCTCCTCAGCTCCATAGCAAATTGAAGACCAGCCTGGGCTATGGGAGACCTTGTTTCAAGTGGTAATAAATGTTCTATTTTTCTTGATTTCATAGAATTTCTTGTGATATGATGTATATACATCACTTCCTTTCATTAAAGGGAACATTTCTGTGGTTTTCATTATATGCATGGAATTGTACAACTATCATCACTATTTGTAGGACACTTTTCATATCCCTAAGAGAAATATTTCGTTGTCAACTGCCAATCCTTACTCTCCATTTCCCCATGCCCTTAGCATCTCAACTTCTCTTTTGCTTACAAACACATCAGAAACCTTTTCATATTCATGGAAAGGAACTGGAGTGCTGTTTTGGGGGGTGGGGATAAAATGCCAGGATTCTAGATTAGCTAGTTTGAAAGATACTATTATATTTGGACTTTGCCAAACAGTGTGCTAGAATATAACCACAAACGCGCAGAGTCCTAAATGTGTATAGTTACATGTAGATACAGCAAACTAATCACTTCTCTTAAGGCATAAATTCATCTACTACTTTCATTTGGCATAGATTATCAGTCTTAAGCTGAAAGTGTACTAAGAAAATGTGCCCATTTTTTTAATTAGGTACCAGTTACAGGAGTATATAGAAGTTGGTACATACATTACTTTTCTGATGGTTGAGGGGGTCCCTGTAGGTATCAGGCAGGGAAATGAACTTCAGAGAGGTGAGAATTAAAATTTGATTCAAATTGACTTTGTCAATCTGGATCAAACCTTCTAAAGAATTTGATGCCATGTGGTTTATTCCCAACAAATTTAAGCACAGTATAATTTAGGAGAAAGTTTCCTGGTGTAATATAGACCCCCGTGCACAAGGAAGCATAATTACATCAACACTCAGTGCAGGGTACATGTCATTTCTTCCAAGAAGATGGGTACTGGGGATAGGCTACCTGTGTTATCTTAAGGGCCTAAGGAATACCCTGGCTTAATCTCGGTCATACCAATAGCATAAGAAATCATTTGGGCTACTATTTACATCTGGTCCTGGTTGTGGGAGCTTGAGGGCACTCCTAATTTAGATTTCTAGACACCTCTGGTCCTGATTGTAGAAGTTTAATAGTACCTTGCCCAACAGATAATTCAGTTTACCAGACTTCTGCTGAGTCATTTGGGAAGAGGGAGCCTCAGTTGAAAAAATACTTCCATAAGATTGCCTGTAGTATAATTTGTGGGACATTCTCTTGATTAAAGATTGATGTGGGGAGTCTCCGTCCACTGAGGGTGGTACAACCCTTTGACAGCTGGTCTTTGGTTTATGAGAAAGGCTGAACAAGCTATGGATAGCAAACCAGTAAGTAGCCATCCTCCATAGCCTTTGCTTCAGCTTCTGTCTCAGGGTTCCTGCTTGAGCTCCTGCCTTGGCTTACTTGATGATGGACTATAACCTGAATTTCAAATAAAGCCTTTGCCCCTCAAGTTGCATTTGGTCATGGTGTTTATACAGCAATAGAAAGGAAACTAGACAGGAATTTATGCCAGCCATGTTGTTTTAGGAAGAAGTGTGGAAAGACTTTAGAACTCTGGGCTGGAAACGCTGTTGAGTGCTTAGAGCTTAAGGGGCAGTTCCGTGGGAGCCTGGAAGGTGCTGAGAGCAGACAGCAGGGCTCTTCTGCGATCTCTGCTCCAGCGCCTGCTTTCCAGGGGTTTGCCTTGGCTTCCCTGGGTAGACTATGACATGTAAGCCAAATAAACTCTTTATTTTCCAAGTTATTTTTGATCATGGTATTTTTCACAGCACTAGAAGGTAAACCAGGACAAGTTTCAGAAGTCAGTTTTATATTCCATATATATGGGGAAAATTTTAATTTTAAAATAAAGAAAAATATGCTTAGTTTGAAATAACCGGGAAGATGCTTTGCTATTTCCTTTAATTTTAAAAGTTTTGGTTATTAAAAGAGTATTTTTTACTTGTTAAAATCCTCAGTATTTCTCAGTATTTATGAACTGGATTTTCATCCAACTAAGACTTTTTTATTCTGAAATTGGTTATGTTTCTCCTGTTTATAATTTGATATATTCTACTTCTATTTATCTAGAGCATAATTAAGAACTAAGAAGTTAGCCCTAAGTCTTTGAGCTCACCAGTGTCCCAAGTTGATATTTATAAGTGTATGTTCTTAATTAATCAGTTTATGATTAATTGCTTAATTATGTGAGGTTGTTTAATTATGTAAAATTAATGATCTCTTATAATGCTGCTACTCCACTGTTTCCCACATTACAAGTAAGAGGAGGTAGAGAACAGAAGAGATAGGGCGGATGTGACAGATTGGTCCGGTACAGTCCTGGGGTCCGTTCCTAGCACCCACCTGGCTGCTGAAAGCCATCGGTAACTTCATTTCCAGGGATTCTGATGCCCTCTTCTGTACTCTGTGAATACCAGGCATGTATGTAGCATGCATCCATGCAGATAAAACACTAATATAAATAATAAAGAAATTATAAATTAAAAAACCCATAAAGATATTAAAATATGAAAATTGACATGGGCTAATGTTGAACCAGGTGTAGTGATAAAAATATTTGATATAAAGGTGGCGTGATCATATATTAGATAAAATATGAAAACGCACTTGCACACATACGAACACTCACTCCCACTCTGTATTTTTTTCCTGTCGATAATGTTTTTCAGTCTAAGGACAAATGATATAACAGTGTTTTTCATAGAACAATGCTATAGATTATTCTGTCAAAGGAATACTGAGAGAGAAATGGTTATATCTCGTATTTAAGAAATAATTGTTTAATCCGAGACTTGGAGGGAATTAACATACTTAAACATTCATCAGATCATATTTTGAATTGTATGTAGGCACATATAAGAAGCTTGTAACAAATTCCTATGTTAAAAAAAGAACAGAAACCTGAGAACTGTTGAATTTACATAGATTATTTGAACTAGAAAGAGATTTTAGAACTGGGCAACATTCCAGACCAAACATGGTACAGAATGCCCCACTCTGTCACATATGCGGGTTATGTTTATGTCAGGAAGAAAAGGAAGTGGCAAATAGAAACAACCTGATTGCCTACAGTTGGCATTTACCTTACATGGCCATGTTTGGGCAGCTTTCAGCCTCCTATTGCCTGAGACCCAGTTTTTCTGTTGCATGGATACACTCTTAGGCTGGTCTACAGTTTGGCTGTACATCATGCTAGGTGATGTTTTAGTTTGTGGTATCTACTTGGGAAAGTGTAGAGAGACTGGTTTAGGATAAATTAATTTTGTTTCAATGAGACTCAAGTAAACCTATAGACAAGGGATTTTAAAAACCTACTCATTAGCCATTTTTGAGCTGATGTTAACTAATGTGCATTTTTAGAATTCTTAACAGCCCCACCTGAGTTCCTTAAAAATGTTTCTAAAGCAGCCTCATGGAAATGAGAAGCAATCATGATGGGTCTAGACTTCAGTGCAAACTAAGGTTTAACTAAGATTTAAATATTGGCTTGCCTCAGAATGTGAATTGTGTTTTCTTTGTGGACACTATCATTTATGAGAATCTTTCTTGAAAAAACAAATTTCCAGTCTGACTTTGTGGTACATGCCTGTAATCCCAACCTTTGAGAGGTAAAGGTAAGGGGGTATTTTGAGGGAGGAGGGGAAGAGGAGAGAGGAAGAAAAGGAAAATAAATGTTAACATGAGTGTGTTTTAGAAAATTTTTATTGCGTCCACGAAACTGTTACAATGACATATACAACAAATTGTTTATTTAGCATTGTCCCATGTCTAAGCCTAATTTATAAGGCCAGAGCCAGTGGAGTACCTTAGCTTCTTAAATGTTTGTGAATGCCATGATAGCTTTTCCTGAGTCTTGTAATGTCACAGCTCACTATATTTTCTGTTTTTCTTAAGTACCATATTTTTTAAATTTTGCAGACTGATAAAATATATCCTGTGATTTTTTTTTAGCATTATTATTGGATGATATTACTTGAGACACATTTAAATTATTAACTTTCTTCTTGTCCACAGGTTTTAAGAAAAATAGTGTGAGAAAATCTTCTAAGAATTTACTTTGCTAATTTCTCCCCCCAAAAAGCAAAGTCCAAGCTCTTATAACTGGAAAGGATCTCCTTAGCTGGACCCCAGTGTACTTTCTTTTTCTTAATGTCAAACAGAACTACTTATTTCAGTTAAACATGTCTCCATGATTTCTTCATGCCACCCGGTCTTTTGTAAGGCCCCTCTCTTGTGTGGGGTGGGTGTGTGTGTGTTGTTGTTGTTGTTATTGTTGTTTTCAGACAGTCTCACTGTAGTCCTGGCTTGCCTGGAATACTCACTGTGTAGAACAAGAAATTTCTACCTGTCTCTGCCATCCAAGTACTGAGATTAAAGGCACATGCCACTAAGACCAACTGATTTTAGCTTATATTTTAAGAGAGCACTCTCTCCATTTGTCATTTTACACAACAAAGCAAACCTCTGTCTCATCCATGTCTATCTGCTTGTTCTTAAGTTTTTGTATGTTCTGTGTATCATGGTTCAAGTACCATGTACAAGGTGCTGAGGATAGTGTCTCCATAGAAAGCCTGTGCCTGTTCTCCTAAGAGTTTTCCATCTCTTGGGAAACCTAAGGGAGAAATAGCAGAACATAAGATGGCTTTATTGGGGGTGGGGTAAGGAAGAAAAGTGGAAATGCCTCTTAGATGTACACTTTGCATGAATTTACCCTAAGAAGAAAGTAGTGATATTCATATCTTAACACTTACTTAATCACATAGGAAGTTTTACAAATAAGTATATAGAATACAATAGGCAGGCTGATGAAGCAGTTATACCATTGAATAATGCTGTCATTTAAGGATTAATAGAAATCTGTACAATTTGGGAAAGTATTGTTTCTGGGTTTCTTAGTCATCAAAGCAAGAAAGGCAGTATAGTTTTGAGATTGTTTTCATAAGATGGAAAACTAGCAATTTTTTTGTGCCAAGAAGATTTTATTTTCTGGTGACAAAGGTTTTAAGAACTGAGAAATTTTGACTCTTTTACCCT
This sequence comes from Ondatra zibethicus, assembly GCA_004026605.1. Lineage (NCBI taxonomy): Eukaryota > Metazoa > Chordata > Mammalia > Rodentia > Cricetidae > Ondatra > Ondatra zibethicus. Next base: position 105,783 of record PVIU01003407.1, on the reverse strand, counting down.
GCTGTAGGCATAAAAACTTAACAGATTACAGTTGTATATACATGTTTGCAGAAGCAATGAGATTCCTAGATCAGCTAGCTACTCGAGCTTCATGTTTATGGTGATACCTCTGGCTTCTCAGAACTAAACCAGTAGCATGGAGGCAAGTGAGCAAGATACTGTATGCACAGTGGATTTCTGCTACATACAACTAGATTTAGAGATCCTTATCTTTTAAACAATACTATATAGCATCTCCTTAGAATAGACACTTCTGCCCTGTGGCAGTCATTTTGCTCAGTTCTCCAGAGGAATTGTGTCTGTTTTTCAGACTTTTCACTGGAGAAACCTTAGAAACAGACTAGACATGGCTCTCAGTGTCAGTTTAGACAATGTGCCCGAGTGAAATCTTAGACTCTTGATGCTCTTCTGTGATTATAATTGGCTAGAGCTTTGCTGCCATCACCATATTGAATAACAGTGGTGAAGGCAGGTACTCTCATCCTGTTTCTAATTATACGGAAAGCATGCAGCCTTTCAGCACTAAGTGTGCTATCTGTTGGTTTTAAAAATGCATTTTCTGTTCATGTTTTGTTCAAAATTATAACTAGAAATTTATGTTTGGTGTTTGTGGTGGTTTGAATGAGTGTGACCTCCATATTTGCCTCCCAGTTGGTGAACTGTTTAGGAAGGATTAGGAGGTGTGGCCTTGCCGTAGCAGGTGTGTCACTGGGAGTGGACTTGGATGTTTCAAAAGCCCATGCCAGGTCCAGTCTCAGTCTTCTGTTCTCTGCCTACTTCCTATAAACCAGGGTGTAAGTCAGCTCTTAACTACTGCTCTAGCACTGTGCCTGCTGACGTGTTCTCTGCTGCTGTGGTCATAAACTAAACCTCTGGAACTGTGAGCCTCCAAATAAATATAAGTTGTCTTGGTCATTGGTGTCTATTCATAGCAATAGAGCAATGTAATTTTTTTCTGTGTCTATTGAGCCTATCATGTCGTTTCTTTTTTGAAAAATTATGATGAATAATAATAAACCACAGTTGGCTATATTAGACTATGCTTTGTATGCATTTCTTGATTCCATTTCTTGAATGATGTCTGCATTTCAAACTCCATTATGGTCAGTAGTTTCTATATATGCCATTGCCTGTCTTTGGAATTAAATACTGACATCTCCTGGGGTAAGATTGTAAGAATTTTCTCTTTTGCGCTTTTTAGGAAGTTTGTATAGAACTGGTAGTATTTCTTCCATATTGTTTAGAAAATGTACTGTGCTTTTCTTTTTTTCTTCTTTGTAAAAAGATAGGGTCTTGACATACAGCAAAGACCAGCTTCAGACTGGCCTTCCTGTCCCATCTTCCCAAGTGCTGGGATTGCAGGCATGTACACCCAGCTACTGTGCACTTTTTATGAAAATGTACTTAATGAACTCAGTTTAAAAACTAAATATGGGATAAATGAAGTCTGAGTTTTTTTGTTGAAGTTTTAGTGGTTTGTGTCATTAAATGTATGTATCCATGTCATGTATGTATTTATACTCCCTTGTTGTCCTTTTAATGTCCGTAGAATACATGGTGAGGTGAGCTGTACCATTTCTCATGTTGGAAACTTGTGTTTGTCACCTCCTATTTTGGGGATGGGGGAGGAATGAGGTTAGGGTCTTTTAACTACTACTCAAGGGAATGCAGCAAAGTCCTTCCTCACCCAGCGGTGCCTTCCTTGACTCAGCACACTGAGTGGTAGACACACCAGATGGACACAAGCCTTCAGCCTCTTGCCATCCTCTGCTGCTTACTCCTGCTTGTAGTGTTAAGCCCAGATCCATGAAGTCCCTCAAAAACCAACAAGGAGACCGAGTCCCGTATGTAAAAGCAAAGAGCCTTTATTTTACACAAGTTTGCAAACTCGGTCTCCCTATATGTCCAATGTATTGGAGTGATATTGAGTTCAATTAGGGTTGGGTTTTTAATAGTAGCAAAGGTGGGTGAGGGATTTCTAAGGTTTAGGACCCCTGATTGGCTGACATTTGTCTAGAGGTGTTCTGGTGAAAAGTGATGGCTGTATGCTGGCAGGTGATCCTAACTACAACAGTTGGAACATTAGGAATTTCCTTTGGAGGGTCTGTTTATGGATGGTGCCTGGGTAGTCTCAGTTTATGGTCTTTCAACAGGTATTGACTTAGGGAAAACTACTATAGATAGACAGGCCTCTATTGAGCTTGTCATGGCTGGGTTCTACAGTAGAAGTTCTGGCCTTTGCAATTCAAGGATTCCAAGTGCCCATCCTCTGAAGAATCAGAGCCTGAGGAGGATTCCTCTGAGTATCCTGACCCCAGGATATGGACTAGTCAGCCTCTAGTTTGGGGGCCGGTCCCTGAACGGTGTATCAATTACTTTTATTGTTGCCGTGACAAATATTAGACAAGACACCTTACAGAAGAAGGGTTTCTTTGGCTTGCACTTTGAGGGTACAGTCCATCATGATGAGGAATATGTGGTAGCAGGAATGCTGACTGCATTCCATCCAGTCAGAGAGCAGAAAGGTCTGAATGCTGGGGTTCCACCCACTTTCTCCTTTTTATTTAGCCCAGGCACTTAAACCAAGGAATGTTGCAACTGTTCGCTTTCGGATCGGTTTGCTCCTCTCAGTTAAACCTTTCTGGAAACACCCTAATGGCATGGCCAGAATTTTGTCATCTTAGTGATTCTGGATCCTATCAAGGACCCCATGTCAATCTTACACTCAAACACTTCACTTTTAAATCTTAACATGCCATATGGTCATCTCATTTGATGCTAAAAAAGCATTCAACAAAACCTAACAACCTGTCATGATAAAGGTTTTGGAGAGATCAGGGATACAAGGAACATATCTAAACATAATAAAAGCAATATACAGCAGGTTGGCAGCCAACATCAAATTAAATGGAGAGAAATTCAGTGTTTTCACTAAAATCAGGACAAGACAGGGCTGTCCACTCTCTCTATCCCTATTCGACATAGTTCTTGAAGTTCTGTCTTTGGAGTCTTGTCAATTGTATAGATAGAACTTTAGTAGTCTTTTATGTACCATAGAGGGAGAGGAGAAAAAGCCTCAGTAATAAAATTAATTATTACTTACAGTTCATTCTTGTTCCCTTTTATTTAACTTAACTTAATTAATTTAACTTAAATGTTGTTTTTTTATTTTAGAAGAAAAGAAAAACTTCTACAACTGATCCTAGTCAAAAGACTGAGTAGTAGTAGTAAGACAAGAAAAACCTAAATGTGTGATTTTTTTTATCGTAGTTACTATGATAATGAAATACAAATTGTCATCCAAACCCTCAAGTACTTGATCCTTTCTAGGACTTTGCTCATGCCAGGAGCTGAGCCTGTGTGTAGAATCGTTATCTTGTATTCCCTTTTCACATTTGTATGAAGCAGCAAAGTTAACTCCAGAGACATATGAAGCCTCGAACTGTTCTTAGTGCTTCTTCTATGCTGATTGTGTGAAAGACCTGGTCTGGCTAGCATGTAAGAGAAGGAAGTTAGGACTGGAGTATTTATCTTCTCTTAACTCCCTGGTGCCAGTTGTGCCATTATGCCTGCTGTGAGGGGAGGTGCCCTGATAGTCAGGATTTCCTTTTGTGGGAATGAAGTGAAAAGATGGTCCGCAGAAGTAACATTGTTTCCTAAAGAAGTCTAGGAGGTAGGATATAATACAGACTATTGCTATGAAATATTATATGTTTTCTGTTTAGAAAAGTATTGTTTTGTAGTTTTAGTGTTTTTTCTTTATTTAAAAAAAATTACTTCTGTACTGTTCTTGCATTGTTGATCTATTTTTTAGAAATGATATTTTAACTGGCAGTGTGTTCCCTAGAGACCAGGAGCCATGGTGCAAGTGTGAGATTACAGCAGAGATGGTCCCCTTCCAGTTTTGCTCACAAATTTACACTCTGGCTATTCGAGTGAATGTGAATCTAAAACATATGCTAGTAGTTGAGATTTCTTTGTTTTTAAATCTAGAGACGTTAGCATTAGCAATAATATGCACTTAAGTAGCATAGAACTTTAAATTAAATCACTCATTATACAGCAGTGTTCCTGTGTACTAAGACCAGGGTGATAGTTTATATTCAAGTTTGTTCCTCTTACCTTCCTAGACTGTTTCTTGTATTTCATAAAACAACACCATAATACCGCTCGTTAGCCTAGTTTACTGTAAATGTAAGGTAAAGCTGGACATGGTTGTGCCTGCTTTAATCCTAGCACTTGGAAGGCAGAGGCAGGTAGACCTCTGAGTTTGAGTTGGCCGCCCAGCTACCTTACACCCGAAATAACCACACAGAAACTGTATTAATTAAAACACTGCTTGGCCCATTAGCTCTAGTTTGTTATTGGCTAATTCTTACATCTTAACCCATTTCTATTAATCTGTGTATTGCCACGTGACTGTGGCTTATTGGCAAGATTTTAACCAGTGTCTGTCTCAGGCAAAAGATTTATGGCATCTCTCACTCCGCCCTTCTTCCCAGCATTCAGTTCTGACTTCTCTGCGTACCTAAGTTCTGCCCTATCAGGCCCAAAGCAGTTTCTTTATTCATTATCCAATGGAAGCAACACATGAACAGAAGAACCTCCTACATCATTTCCCCTTTACTGTTTAAACAAAAAGGAAGGCTTTAACTTTAACATAGTAAAATTGCTTATAACAAAACAGGTATCAAATAAGAATTACAGTTATGATACTTATATTTACTTTATCTTTTATCATAACTAAGGAAAACTATAACTATCTATCTGTTCTTTAACTCCATCAAAGACTCCAGAAGGATATAATATTATCTAAGTAAACAAGAAGTGCATTATAAACAACTCCCAAAACTCTAGAATTGACAGGGACATCTTGCTGCATGGACATTTACCCAAAGTTTTTCTGTACCGTTGGGGCATCCATCTTTAGCCTACAGCCCATAGTATCCAGCAGACTTTTCCATGAAGCTGGAAATTTTAAAGACAGTTCACTTTTTTCTGTGTCCTGCACAATGTCTCATAGACTCTTTCATGAAGCAGGAACCCCGAAGGACCATCTCATCTTTAGGCAAGTTCAGCAGTCCTATCTCTGCAGGTTCTTTATGTCCAGTTTATGCAACAGTCCAGGCAAGAACAGTTTTTTGCCCAAATGGCTAACCAACTCCATAAGGAGCCTCTTTGATGCTCATCTTTCTCAGGAAGTAGCTTGGTGCTGCCAGGAGCAGACGTGTCTCATTGTCATGAAAAGTCCTAAGTTTTTAAAACATTTAAATGCCATATTTTGAAGGTCTCTGAAAGATTTGAAGAATGTCTAACTGAAATATATCTCTATAAAGTCTAACATGACTACAAGCTTGACTATTAAAGATGACTATTAACTTATGTGTGTCTAGAATTAAGCTCTCAGGTTTTTAAGTAGATATAGTCTATCACATTGGGCACCAATTGTAGGAGGAGAGGACCCCTTGTTTGTCCCGGCCACCCGGCTAGGTTACACCCGAAATAACCACACAGAAACTGTATTAATTAAAACACTGCTTGGCCCATTAGCAGAAAAACCACCTATACCAAGTCTGGTCTATAGAGTTCTTGGCCATGCAGTGCTACATTGTGAGGCTCTGTCTCGAGAAAATAAGGGAGGAAGGAAATACGGCAAAGTGTTATTATTGTTGTTATTTCTATCAGGTTCCAATGATGCATCCTTTCCTCCCTTGACACAGGGCACCTACTGTCTCTCTTCATTTTAAAATGTTTCCTGGCAGAGTTAGAGGTTGGAGGAAGGTTATTGAGAGAAACGGGTAGTTGGGAAGTAATTAAGATGTACAGTACACAATTCTTTATACATAAACTATTGGTGTATACAGAAGTATGTAGAGTTGAAAATCTAATTCAGCAGCATTTCTGGTATGCACAGAAAATTTTGAGGTAATGAAGAAGAGCAGCACTTCAAGTCAAGCATTGATGCACTTCTGTTCACACTTCTTGATTACAAAGTGGCAAAGTGTCCAGAGTTCTGCACAGCTTGTTGTCTTCTTCATAGTTTATTAAAATAACCAAACAAAAATCTAATGAGAATTTATAGGATTTTTTCTACTTATAAAAGAGTAATTTTAGCTGTTTGGTGGCACACACCTTTAATCTCAGCACTTGGGAAGCCGTAGGATTGAGTTCTATGAGTTCTACAGAGCAAGTTCCAGGATAGCCAATGCTACAGAGAAACCTTGCCTTATCCTCCACCCCCTTCCCCCCCAAAATAATCTTGAAGCATTATTATTCAAGCATATTAATCTGATTGTTATTTACTGCTTTCCTTAATGACATTAGGAACCAACAAAGGAAGTGATGAGATAACATTGCTGATTTCCTGAGATGTCCAATTTTCTTTTTTCTCTTTCAGGTGGCTATCATCCAGTGAAAATTGGAGACCTCTTTAATGGTCGGTACCATGTCATTAGGAAGCTAGGATGGGGACACTTTTCCACCGTGTGGCTGTGCTGGGACATGCAGTAAGTGTTCTTTTTTATTCTGTGCTCCTAAGCTTTCAGACAGTATAGCCAAGGGCCATCCTGGCCTGTGATAGCAAGTTAGGTACAGTTTAGCATAGGCCCCTGCTCTCAACTAGACTAGTCCCCTTCAACCTGGTCTTACATTCCTTTGCTTGTATTTTTTTTTTTTTTTTTTTACCGAGACAGGGTTTCTCTGTGTAACAGCCCTCGCTGTCCTGGAACTCTAGCTCTTGCAGAGCAGGCTGACCTCAAATTCAGAGATTCACCTGCCTCTGCTGGGATTAAAGGCATGTGCCACCACCTGGCCCTTTGTTTGTATTTTAAAAAATACTAAGTGAGCTTTGTTTGTGAGCTTGTTACTTTTCTAGTAGTTCATATCAGAAAAACATCAATACAAACTGAAAACATATAGACCTTTCAATTCAATATTTGTGACATTATTTAAAAGCCACATTCTATATTAGGAAACGTCACTGTTTCTTAGCACATATATTTGTGTGTAGTTGTGTTTGTGTTCATGCACATACATGAATTGAAACAGTTGTAAAATACTTCCTTTGGTGTTTGTGTTAGCTGTTTTCTTGTCTGCTTTATGTTAATTAGAATTGAAACAACAAAGCATAAAAGATATTGTTTTAACCTATGATCCTCTATTTGTGTCATTCAAATTTGAAAAATGCTATTTTTAATTAAAATTTATTACTTTATATGTGTGTGCATGATGTCTATATGGAAGGCATTTGCCACAGCATGAAGACAGCTTTGTGGAATCATTCCTTTCTTCCACATAGGTTCATTACATAGGTTCTGGGGGATCAAAACATTTTGCCATGCTTGCCTGCAAATGCCTTTACCTGCTGAGCCATCTGGATGGCCTCCAAAATACCATCTATTTGTTCGTTCCTTCTCTCTCTCTCTCTCTCTCTCTCTCTCTCTCTCTCTCTCTCTCTCTCTCAGTGTGTACGTGTGTTTCAAGACAGGGTTTTCTGAGTATCTCTGGCTATCTTGGAATTCTCTCTGTAGACCAGTCTGGTCTTGAACTCACAGAGATCCACCTGCCTCTGCCTCCCAAGTGCTGGAGTAAAAGGCCTGTGCCACCATGACTGACATCCAGAATACTATTTTATAGGAAAGCTCATTGGAAGCCTCATTGGAAGCCTCCGTGTATTGGCTACTAACTGGCTACATCTCACTATAACAGTTGCTTCTTTTGCTAATTTGATAATGTAAATAACAATGCCTTTTTTTCTTCTTCTTCTAAAGAGGGAAAAGATTTGTTGCAATGAAAGTTGTAAAAAGTGCCCAGCATTATACAGAGACAGCCTTGGATGAAATTAAATTGCTCAAATGTGTAAGTAATCAACAAGTATGAATGATATAAAAAGGTGACTAACTAATGCTTTACTCTTGTGATCTCTGGATTATAACACATTTTTTGGTTTTACTTTTTAAAAATAGTCTTATTTCAGGTGCCTGTAAACTTTTTAACTGCTGCTGTGCCCCCTCTGTATAAAGTTTGTAGGGTCATTAAAGTTATTAAGTATGTACCTCTCCTGCTCCGGTTGGCTGAAAAGGTTTTTCTGGGTGATACTATATTAAAGAAGAATTTTTTATAAGTTCAAATATAAATCTTTTATTTGAAAAAAAAAATACCTTGTTGATTGGTATAGTAAAAAAGCTCCTATTATTATCATCTAAAATTTATGTAAGTGTGTGCCTGTGCTCATCAGATGTTGACTTCTTTGTAACTGTAGTTACTGGCTGCTCAGCTGCCACACATGGGTGCTGTGAATTATTGGAGTCAGGTCTTCTGGAAGGGCAGTACACATTCTTAACTGCTGAGCCATCTCTCCAGCCCCAACCTCCATTTTAAACTTCTGTGGTGGTTGGACATGTGGTACATATTTGTAATCCCAGCACTCAGGAAGCTGAGGCAGAAGGTTTGCTGAGATATAGGCTATCTTTGGCTGATAAACAGCATTTCATTTGGGAAAACCGAGAATGAAAATAAAAAATGCAAACTCCAAACTTCTTTGTTTTTTATTTGTTTACTTTGTATAGGTTCGAGAAAGTGACCCCAGTGACCCAAACAAAGACATGGTAGTCCAGCTAATTGATGACTTCAAGATTTCAGGCATGAATGGGATACGTATCCTTTACTCTTTTGGTCTCTGAATTATAACACTTTTTTTTTTTTTTGTTTTTACTTTTTAAAGATTGAGTTATTTCAGGTGCCTGTAAACTCTCTGTATAAGGTATTCAGGGTCATTGTAAAGTTTTTAAGTATGCCTCTCCTGGTCTGGTTGGCTAAAGCTTTATTTTATTTTTTAGACTCTTTTGGATGTATTAGTATCTCAGAAACAAAAATATTGGCTTGATTTGAAATGGAGTTAACTATTGGTTTTTTAAAGTTAGTGTTTATTAATTATAGAAAATGAGAGATTATATCATATTTTTGTATCTAATGTATGCAATCTAATGCGTGTAATGTCTTCATTCTCCTCTTATCTTGTTCCCTCCGTACTAATTTTTTTATTTGATCAATCTTTATTTTGGTTATCTATATATAATACTGACATTTTTAAGTCATTGTAGTTGTTTCTTTGCAATGGTAGATGATAAAATATTCTGGTACTTTTCATTTATAACCACATGCATGACTCATGAATATTAGTGCATGTTATAGCTAAGGTCTTCTGGCTTCTTTCAGGTCTTTTGTTATTTTCTTTATATCTTCTTGGAGCAGATCCAACATTTATTATCGTATTTGACTTTCTGAAGCTTCAGAAACCTTATGTCAAGGCCTTATGTCTCCGTTAAAGCCTAAGTATTACATCCAGTGTCTGCACCTCCTCTATCATGATCTTTTGGAGGAAGAAAACTCCTAGTGGAACAGGTCTTTCTTTATATTTCTCCTAGAAATTCCAAACCCAGCATGGTGATTTATGGCCATAATCTCTGCACTCTTGAGACAGGGATTTCTTGAGGCAGAAGACTCAAGAGTACAGGGTCAGTTTTACTACATAGCTAGCTAGAGGCCAGCCTCAGTTACATGAGACCCTGTCTCAGCAAACAAACCAAAACCAAAACAAATAAACCATTTTATTCAGGAATACTGGGAAGTATAAAACCTTGCTGACATTATCTCAGCATTTGCCTCCAGATGACTCCTGGTATCTGATAATCTCCTAAACAGTAGGCGAGCAGGTAGGCAGGCAATCATTAGCACAGTCTGTGCGCTCGCTGGTCCATGGGGGCCTTTCTGCTTAGGGCAGGGCAGCTGCTCATTGAGTTTTAAACTTGTAGAGCTTTTCCTGACAGGAAGAAGAAAGGAGAGATTCTTTAGAGAAAATACAGGATCTATAGAGTTTAAGGGAAACACACACACACACACACACACACACACACACACACACACACACACACACACACACACACACACACACACACACACACACACACACCTCCTTTTCCTAACAAGTAAAATGCTAAGAACCTATCATAATCTGGATACATCAATACTTTGAGGAGATTTGGTACTTATTTTGGAAACCCTAGGGTTAGGCCCTGTATCTAACTTTAGATTTTAGTTCCTATTTTTTTATAATGAGACTGGGAAGTAAGACTTCATCTTTTCAGCCTGTGGTGTACAAGTTCTTTAACAGAACAGAAACATTTACATTTTTTTCACCAAACTATTTATATGAATAGCTATCATGATATGGTAAATCCAGATATTATAAAAATTAATAAGTCAATAATTTTGTGACACTAACTTCAGCAGTAAGCCTCTAGCTATGAACCAAACATTTTCATTCTAGAACTACTTAAAAATCTTTAATGTGTATGATCTATTTGCTGACTCATGTTTTAGAGCAGTGGTTCTTACCATTCCTAATGCTGCAACCCTTTAGTACAGTTCCTTGTGTTGTGGGGACCCCAACCATAAAATTATTTTTGTTGCTACTTCATAACTGTAAATTTGCCACTGTTAGGAATTCGTAATGTAAATATCTGATATGCAGCCTCAGAAGGTTGAGACCCATAGGTTTGAGAGAGTAACTGGTTTAGAGGGTCAGGGTTTGCGCCTAGTGGGTTTGGTTTTGTTGCCGATTTTTTTTTTTTTATTAAAGATAGGGTTTTTCTATGTATCCCTGACTGTACTGGAACTCACTCTGTAGATCAGGCTGGCCTCAAACTCACAGATATCCCTCTGCCTCTGCCTCCTGAGTGCTGGCATTAAAGGCATAAGCTACCACCGCTCAGCATAGAGCTTTTGTTTTTGAAAAATCCACTGACTGGTGCTGTAAAGATAGATTCGCAGTTAAGAGAACTGGGTGCTCTTCTAAACGACCCATGTGTTTGATTCCCAGCACCCATGATGCAGAACATAACTGTCTGTAACTCTAAGTCCCAGGAGATCTGATCCCCTCTTCTGGCTTCTGTGGACACTAAGCATACATGTGCTGCAGAGACACACATGCAGGCAAAGCACCCATAAAAATAAAAAATAAAGAGCTAAACATATCAGTTTAAAAAGAAATAAAAAAAAAAACCACTGACCACTTAGTCTAATTGAATCAGTGAACTCCAGGGTCAATTTACATCTTTAAAAAATAATTTGGAGATGGGCAGTGATGGTAGTGAGTTCAATCCCAGAACTCAAAGGTAGAGGCACGTGGATTTCTGTGAGTTTGAGGCCAGCCTGGTCAGTTTATTTAGTGTGTTCCAGACCAGCCAGAGCTATCTAGTGAAACCTTGACTCAAAAATAAAATAATTAATCCACTGCTCTCACAGAACTGTACCAAGTATAGTTTGACTGGGCTTTTTAAAAGATGGTTGCATTTCATTACTGAAAAAGGAAAAAAAAGAACAGCACACATTTCTAATAATTGTGGGCTTTTGTTTTTAAAAATCCCCTGCTCTTTTGCATAAAATAATATTCCATTGTGCATATGTGCTATATTTTCCTTATCACTTCATACAGTGGTAAATGTGTAGGTCATTTCTGTATCTTGACTACTCATGGTCGTGCTACAGTAAACTTGGAGCTATTGATACCTTTTTGAGATCTTGATTTTAGTTCATTTGGGTACTTGTATGGTTTTGAATGATAGTGATGTTCTTGTAATTATATCTTGACCCCCAAATGTACCAACTGTGCATTGAAATATTTAATTAATTAATAGATTTTCATTGAGACAGGTGTCTTATATTGCCTAGGCTGGCCTTGAACTCACTGTGTAGCTGAGGATAATCTTAAACTTCTGACATTGCTGCCTTCACCTCCGAGGTATTGAGATTACATGTGTGTGTCATCTTGCATAGCTGAAAGTATATTTGATATTTCTATTTTATAATTTTTTATATGTCATTTTTCAAGTAGAAATTTATGCAAGCAAGTAGGACTCCTCAAGTTCTTACTTTATTCCACCTTGGCAGCTGTGAGGGTTCATTCTTTTCCACTTTTCTTGGGCAGAGCTGAAAGGGGAATACATGTTACAATGTAGGTCTGAAGCAGGCTTTTTGTCTCCGTTTTAGAAGTAAGGGTAATTATATATTTCCTGAAGTAGACTACTATACACATTGAATAATGTATAGTATATGATAATCTTTAGTGGAAAAAGTCAGATCTTGTGTATTTAAGTGAAAACAGCAACTGATTACCTGATGGTATTAATATGGTATTTTATTAAGAAAACAGTGTTTTACAAGTGATACAATGAAGTCGCTTTTAGTGTACAATGAAGTCGCTTTTAGTGACCACCTGCCTTGAGGAAGTGCATCCTCAGATGCTCCTTAACCTTATCCCAGATGTCTGCATGGTCTTTGAAGTACTTGGCCACCATCTCCTCAAGTGGATCATCAAATCCAATTATCAAGGCCTCCCAGTTCGTTGTGTGAAGAGTATCATTCGACAGGTGAGACTTCAGAAAGCAACCCTACCCCCCCCTGTACAGAACAATCCCACCCCTAGTAGCCAGTTTGGTTGCTTTCAACATGTATTTTAGTTTTTAATGAATCAACAACCGTTGAACTGTTATCAAATCGATTGTTTATTTAATGACATGCATCTAATGTTAGAAAGGAAGGCAATATGTGATCATCTGCCATTCATCTCTTGGCATATAAGCCTTTGTAAAGAAAAATGGTGGGGGGATTTAATCAGAAATTATTGTATTCTCTATAGATGGCACAAAACATTCACTTGGTTTCTGGGAATCTAATTAAGAAAAAGCAATTTATTGTATTGCTGTTTTTGATAGATGAATTAGTTGTTTGTGGTAAGCATAACATAGTGTACCTGTATATGAAAATATTAGGTATCACACAGTAAGTATTTCATTGCATGTTTTATTAGATTGGTACTTTGTTTGTCTTACCAAAAGAAAACCCTTAAACAAGGGAGTGTCTTAGCAACGATATTCTGTAGTGCTATTTCATTTGTATTTTAATAAATAAAGCTTGCCTGAGGATCAGAAAAGTAAAACAGCCACTCTGGCCAGCCTTACAGACCAGGCAGTGGTGACACACACCTTTAATCCCAGTAATTACACTAGCTTGCCATAGAAATCGGGCAGTAGTGGTGCACGCCTTTCATCCCAGAGCTAGAGAGGATTATGAGATGGGAGGAGACAGCTCTCAGACACAGTCTCATTCTGACATTCCTGGAGGCAGGATCACCATTTCAGACTGAGGTAGAGGTAAGAGCCAGTGGCTGGCTGCTTTGCTTTTCTGACCTTAAGGTTGAACCCCAATTTTTTATTAATTGTGCTTCAATATTCCAATAAATATTTGTAGAATGAGAGTATATATAGATGAAGACAACTTTCCATCTAGCATTGCTCACCAGAGTTAGTTTTTTCAAAGGTGGTATGTTGACTCTTCCTTCCACTCATTTCCTGTACTACCTGGTTTAGGAAAGTTGCAAATACAAACAACTTAACCTGAATTGTCTGTTAGGATGTTGCATGTTAGCATGAATAAATGTGCAGATTATCAGTGAGTTTGCTTAGTCTCGGTCATGTGAGAAGAGGTTAGGAGACTTTCCTCAGTCACTACGTTGAAAGATTGGATTAGGCCTCCCCAGTGGTTCCAGCCATAAGATACAGGCCTCACTCTAGAATTGTATGTTGTGTGTATGTTTGTAGGCATGTATATACATGAATCTTAGTTACTTTTCCACTTCAGAAACAAAACTCTCTAACCAAGGCACTTAGAAAGCATTTAATTTTCGGGGTCCTGGTTCCAGAAGATATTAGACTCTGTGACTGTCATGGTGGAGAGCATGGCATCAGGCAGGCAGGAGTAATAGCTGGTTTACAAGCAGGAGGCAGAGAAGGAGGGGTGAGGAGAGGGAAAAGGGATGTTGAGAGCTCTAACTCCACCATCAATGACACACCTCTCACAAGACCATACCCCCTAGTCCTTTCCAGTTACTTCTACCAGTTACAGACTAGGATTTCAAATGTATGCGCCTATGGAGGCCATTCTCATTCAAACACCACAGCATGTGTGTGTGGCTGCCTGTGCTTGTACTTGTGGTAGCCAGAGATTGATATTGGATGATGTCTTCCTCAGTCTGAGACAGGATGTCTTACTCACCCTAGAGCTTACTCTTTTGTATAGACTGAGTGGCTAGCAGGTTTCTAGGATCTACTGGTTTCTCAGAGCTGAGTTTATGGGCATGCTGCTACATCTCTTTATGTGTATACTGAGAAATCAAATTCCTTATGCTTGCATACTAAGCCTAGCCCTTATGCAAAATATTCCCCTCCCTCTGTGTGTGTTGTTGTTGTTTATTTTTGACACAGATCTTACACTCCTGGCTTTTCTGAAATGTTTTATGTGGACCAGGCTGGCTTCAGACTTACAGATATGCATGTCTATCTCTTTCCTAAATGCTGAGATTAAAGACCATTACCCTACTCACTCCTTAGAATTCTTAAATAGAAAAATAATTATGGTCTGGTGAGACACCTTGTGTTGGGGACCTGATGACCCCAGCTCAATCCCCAGGTCTCATGGTGGAAGAGAGAGTTCTATAGGTTGTCCTCTAGACTTTACACACATGCCTTGACACACACTTATGTGTGTGTGTGTATGTGACTTACACAAATAAATGTAATAAAAGAAAGCACAACGATCCACACAGAGTTGTAAATTGAGACACTGGGACTTAATAAGGAAACTTCCTTACCCTTATAAATGTAGAAAGTCTGTGCTTATGCACTTGCACATTAGTAGGCTTATAAACCATTTATAGATTTTAAATGTGTGTAGTGAAAGCACCCTACATTGTACATAACCACCTTTGTGCCTGCCTGTGTGTCTACCTCTTCACACTGTCTTCCTATGAGGAACACTGGCAGTGCCTTTTGTGTATTACATATGTGTTTAAAGTAAGAAGTTGGAAGAAATGGCTATTGGTGAAAAAGAAATGCATGTGGTAGTTCACAACCACCTTGTAACTACAGTTCCAGGGGATCCAACACCTTAAGTCAAAATACACATGGTACATATACGTACACTCTGGTGCACAACACATGCACATAACATAATTTTTTTAAAAGGGGGGAGCTGGAAAGGGAAAGACAAGGCAGTTTGTATTATTTTGTCTTAATTGGATTGAGATATTTATAGGAATTAGGCGAGGGCTCTTGCTTGCCAACTATAGGTTTGCGGCTTTTATGCAATATATCTGTCCCCTTTTGTAGAAGTGCTGTTAGTTCTATTTTTACTTATATTAACAAACAGACAACATTGTGCCTTTAATGTAGAAAGATACATGGCAGTGGAGGTCTCTGGAGAGTGTTTGAAGACCACCTGTCTAAAATGTATCTGTTTAACCTTGAAAACATAGCTAACGTAACTTCAAGTTTGATTATTATGGATGACTAGCTACCTGTGTTTCTTAATTATCCATTTTTAAAATGAGCTACATAGTTGCAATAACTTAAACAAGAGTAAAAAATATAACTTAACTAAATTAACCTTAAATTTGCATCAATATGTAAAAATCCATGTAAACTAATTGAGATTATTAGTTGCTATTTGGTTTAAAGTAGATTCAATAATACACCCTTTTATGCTATCCTTTCCATATCCCCCTTTTATTTATTCATTTTTTTCCTCAGAAAGAGATTCTTGAATCCAACCTCCTCCCTGACCATGACCAGTAACAATTTGCAACTGACCCCCCTAAATGATGAGAAGCATTCATAGTCCACCAAATAACAAAACCCACCCAGTCCACCTCTTGGGAATGTGGTTGTTGTATTCCTAAAGTTACTTTCTGTTGTCTACGGGTGACAGCATCTTTAGAGGGCCCTCAGAAAATTGGGATAATGGTCAAGTCCTGGGAGTACTAGCTGTATTATTTTAGAGGTCCTATTGAACCAGTTTTGTCCAGTTTCAGACTAGAAGCTTTCATTTTAAAGTACTGGTTATTTTAATATTCCATTTTTATTTTCTGTGGCGTAGGACCTGGGATTCTGTATTAACTTAGGATTCTCAGAATGTTGGGTTCTCCATCCTAGTTTAGGAGAGGTCAGTCTTGTTTCCACCTCTGCTCTGTGCTATCCTCACATGGAGCACAGCGATTCCATTCTCCTGAGTCTTCAGAACAGTGGGTATCTTCTCTTCCTGTAACAGGAATTTCCATACTTCTTCATCACAGCTTTTGTAGTCAGTTTGTAGAATTTGTTCCAATCAGTTTTAAATTTCTTTTTCCATCCATCCTGAGATGTGGGGGGATGGGGTACAGCTCCGTCTTATGAAGATAGCTGGCACCTGCTAGGGGCTCAGAAGACTGTTTTACAGCTCTCTTCTCCTTGCTTCAGCTCTTACGTGTTTCTATTCCCTTTTCCTCAGTGTTCCCTGAGCCCTGGAAGGCGGGTTGCCAGGAGTACAGAGAGAACGTTCATCAGTCACTGTCAGCACTTAAACTAGTCATGAGTTTCTGTATTCTCTGCTACCTACTGCAAACAGAAGTTCTCTGACGAAGTTTGAGAACAGCACTAATTTATAGAGTGAATTGTTGGCACAACTGTACTGATTTGAAAGGCCTTCTAGATCCTTCTGACTCTAGTAGTCCCCATTTGGTGCTAGGGATTATGAGGAGGGGCAAATGAGAACTGTTTGTCTATGCAGATGCTGGTTAAGTCCTTCTCTGGTAGTTGTTGGTACTCCTGCACCCCACCTTGACTTGAAGTTTCTGCTCTCTCCCCAAGACAGCTTCTTTTGGTTGCTGGTGGTACCCTTTAGTCTGATTTGTATTTCTCAGTTAATTTGTTTATCTCGGTGGGAGGGTCTTGTGTTTGTAGCCATTATTGCAATACTTTGTGCGGAAAGTCTTTGGGCAAGCAGGCAATACTTTTAAGAGATCTGAAACTTCAAATTCCTCTGAGAATGCCCTTGTCTTGGGCAAATCTTTGGCAGTGGAAACTAATGTTGACCTGTTTCCCTAATGAGTCCCACCTGTTCCTATCTGCACAGCCTTCCACACATTGAAGTTGTCTTTAAGCTGAAAGGCTAAGGTGGAAAGATATGTGCAAAAGATGCATAAAAAGGTTGTGAACGTAAAACACATCTGGTGGTGGTACCTCATGCCTTTAATTCCAGACTTGGTGGATCTCTGTGAGTTCAAGGCCAACCTGATCCAACCTGATCCAATCTTGTTCAAATACAAAACCCCACTTGGTTTACACAGTAGGGAGTGATAGATGAAATGTCACTGAATTAGACTTTGATGAGTGTAGTCTTACATTTTATGAAAATATATAATTGTGTCTTTCTTACTTTTGGTCTTTTAGTGTTTTATTTACGTTTAATTTTTTTTCCTTTTTCCATTCTTCACATGTGTGTGATATATAGGTGCACATATGAGGTTTTTCATGCGTTTATGCTTATGTGTGGCTTCACATGCATGTTAAGGCCTGAAATTAATGTCAGAAATCACCCTCTGTCATTCTCTCACCATATACATTTCAGTTAAATGTAGAACTCTCCAGTAGGGCTAATCTGGCTAAGAATTCTGGGGAATTCCATGTTGTACCTTCACAGGAGGGTCTGCTTTCCCCATCTGACAATACATGGGTTTCTAGGGATCCAAACTGTGGTCCTCAGGCTTACAAGGCAAGCACGTGCAAAGTAATCTCCCAGCCCAGGTCTTGCTTATTTTAATTGAGGATTTTTATCTTGGCTTTTGTTCCTTGTGGTGCTAGGGATTGACTGGGGCCTTACACAGTAGGTTAGGGCTACACAGCCAACCCAAGCCACTTACTGAGAAAACACACACACATTCACATACTTTTCAAGTCAGGGTTACTTTGTATAGACCTGCCTGTCCTAGAACTAGCTCTGTAGACCAGGTTGGCCTTGAACTCACTGAAGCAGAGATTTTTCTACCTCTGCCTACTGAGTGCTGGGATTTAGTGTATGGGCTACCACCGCCTAGCTTTGTCAGCTTTTGGGGGTTTTGTTTGTTGTTTTGAACAGTAAATAATTTAATGTTAAAAAGTCAGAAGTTTTGGGGCTGGAGAGATGGCTCAGAGGTTAAGATCACTGGCTGGGCTGGAGAGATGGCTCAGCGGGTAAGAGCATTGACTGCTATTCCAGAGGACCCAGGTTCAATTCCCAGCACCCACATGGCAGCTCACAACTGTCTGAAAATCCAGTTCCGGGGGATCTGACACCTTCACACCAATGCACATGAAATAAAGTTAAATAAACCATAAAAAATATTTAAAAAAAAAAAAGATCACTGGCTGATCTTCCAGAGGTCCTGAGTTCAATTCCCAGCAACCACATGATGGCCCACAGCCATCTATAATGAGATCTGGTGCCTTCTTATGGCATGTGCATATATAATAAATAACTTTTTTAAAAAGTCAGAAGTTTAGCCGGGCGGTGGTGGCGCACACCTTTAATCCCAGCACTTGGGAGGCAGAGGCAGGTGGATCTCTGTGAGTTCGAGACAAGCCTGGTCTACAAAGCTAGTTCCAGGACAGGCTCCAAAGCCACAGAGAAACCCTGTCTCGAAAAACCATTAAAAAAAATTCAGAAGTTTCTTTTTAGCATAATGATTCCATACCCCCACCCCCGCGCATGCTCTTTGATTTTTCAAGACAGGGTTTCTCTGTGTAAAAGACCACCTGTCATGGAACTGCTCTGTAGACCAGGCTAGCCTCAAACTCAAAGAGATCCACCTGCCTCTTTAACATAGTGTTTTTATTTTGCTAATTTTATTGGTTACTAACAACTTCTTAGTAGTGAATCAGATTGCACTTACTGTGCCTATAATTTGGGGGGGGTATTAAAAAAATCCTTATCCCCAGCTACTGCCATTAATTGGGTCAGCTCTGTGCGTACTGTAAGCACCCTGAAGACAGGGAACTTTATTGTTGTGTATCAAACATCTCAAATAGTGTATAGCCTGGGGTTGATAATTCAGTTAAAATCACATAAAACAATTTCCGTGACATTTCTGAATTTTAATGCCTCTCTTGTATCTGGTTAAGAGATGATCATCCCTGCTTAAGTTTCTCTCCTAAGATTTTTGTTAATATTCTGTTTGTAATACTGTTGAACTGTCTTTGAAAATTACTTAGCTAGATATTCAAGATGAAGCGTTGCTTTTATAGGCCATTTTCCAATGTTGTACTTTAAACAAATAAGATTGAGTTGTTCTATTTATTTTATGTGTATGTGCCTACAGTATCCATGGAGGCCATGAAAGAACACTGGATCCCTTGGAACAGGGCTTAATTAGGTGACTGGTCCCTTGTTGTAGTCTGCAGGAATTATGCAGTGAGATTTCATCTGATAAATCAGAAGGCCAATTCACCAGAAATATGCATTCTGATGGAGACAAGCCCAGACACTGGGAATATTGTCTTTTGAATTTACAGTTCTTGCTGTATAAATCCCTTGTGAAGCCATAGTTCTCTCCTCTAATGGAACTTGTCCCAAAAGATTCAGCACTGTAGTAATCAATTATTGGGCATAGTTTTCCTCATGAACTGGTATATTACATGACTTTCTACCCACACTGTGGGACCCTGGTGAGAAAGTTTAGTCACACAGTCAAAAACCTTTGTTCCCACAGTCAAATCTCTAATTCCCTGAGATAAACTTAGAAGCCAGCTCCCCACAATTATCTTTTATTGGTAGGATGTCTGGCCAGGAGAGGAGTCTTCCAAATAGATCACATTTGGCACCTTCAAAGATAGGCAGTAGAAGGATGGTATGGCACATCTGAGCTTGTTGATTTATAGTCCACACAGATAAGGAGATTGGGAGTCCTGAATTCACCCGCAGCTGATTTGGGAAAATGCAACCTCAGTTAACACACACATGCATGCATCCTGCTCTAACTCCAAAAGGCTATTAATACTCTGCACCTACCATCACCTTCGTTTACTGTAGTAATGAGGCATGGCCTGCTTTTTGTCCCAGCCACCCTTGGCTGTGTCCCGCCGCCCAACTCCCGGTTGCACAGCTAGCTTATACCCGAAATAATTACACAGAAACTGTATTCATTTAAAACACTGCCTGGCCCATTATATCTAGCCTCTTCTTGGCTAACTCTCACATCTTGCTTTAACCCATATCTGGTAATCTGTGTATCACTATGGGGTCGTAGCTTACCGGGAAGATTCTAATCTACATCCATCTCAGGCCAGAGATTCATTGTGTCTGCCACATTTCCCTTCTTTCCCAGCATTCCGTTCTGTCTACTCTGCCCACCTAAGGGCTGCCCTATCAAAAGGCCAAGGCAGTCTCTTTATTCAACCAATGAAAGCAACAGAAATACAGAAGGACCTCCTACACCAATTCCCCTTTTCTGTTTAAACAAAAAGGAAGGCTTTAACTTTAACATAGTAAAATTACATATAACAAAACAGTTATCAGGCAAGAATTACAGTTACAATATTTATATCTATTTTATCTTGTATCATGACCAAGGAAAACTATAACTACCTATCTATTCTTCAACTCCATCAAAGACTCCCGAAGGATATAATATTACCTAAGTAAACAAGAAGTAAGCAACTTCCAAAACTCTAGAAATGACAGAGACATCTCTCTGCCTGTACAGTCACCCAAAGTTTTTCTGTACCATTGGGGCATCCATCTTCAGCCTACAGGCCCACAGTATTCAGCAGACACTTCCATGAAGCAGGAAATTTCAAAGACAGTTCAGTCACTTTCTTCTGTATCCTGCAGAATGTCTCGCAGACTCTTTCATGAAACAGGAATCCCAAAGGATCATCTCACCTTTAGGCAAGTTCAGCAGTCCTCTCTCTGCAGGTTCTTTGTGTCCAGTTTATGCAACAATCTAGGCAAGAGCAGTTTCTTACCTAAATGCCTAACAAACTCCATAAGGAGCCTCTTCGATGCCCATCTTCTTCTTGAAGTAGCTTGGTGCTGCCAGGAGCAGACGTGTCTCATTGTCATGAAAAGCCCTAAGTTATTAAAACATTTAATGCCATATTCTGTAGTCTTTGAAGATATGAAGAATGCCTATCTAACTGAAATATATCTATATATCTAGAAAATCTAACTAACATGACTACAAGCTTGATTATTATAGATGATTATCTATTAACCTATATTTCCTAATTATACATTACATTTTTAAATGAACTACACTATCACAATACCTTAATCAAGAGCAGAAATATACATATATATAACAAAATTGACCTTAACTTTATATCAATAAAGCAAAATTTATACCAATGTAAATTATCCATATCTATATCATATCTCCCTTTAAATGTAAAAGAACATTTATAAACAATATTTGGGAATATGGGCGCAGTTTTTTCTCTCCAAACTGCTTCGTGCTGTATGGGGGTGCTGTTATTCAGGTCTTTCATGGTGTATCCTGTATGCTAGGTTCATCTCAGTTGGCAGTTGAGTAAAGTAATTTTCTGAAGGTGTTCACAGTGACCTTTCAGGAGGGCGTGGTCTATGAAACCATATTATTGGTCTGGAAGCAATCCACAGGTTCTTCATCCTCTGTGAAAACAAACGAAGAACCTCTTTTCCAAAGCATCATATCCTTAGACCCAAATTTTGAAGTCAAGATACCTTTAGAACATATATGCTGGTTTAGCTTAGCAGACCACACAATGAAATGTCTCGCTGTACTTAGCTCCTTTACAGTCAAAAAATTCAAAGACAACACAATAATATACAGAATCCAGGCTCTCTGTGAATTTTCCATTTTTACGTGGCTTATTTTTACTCTATCACTTTACTCTGTCTCTTTAAAGACTTTACCCTTTTTTTTAAAGCATCTCTCTATACTCTTTCTTTTCTCTTTTAAGCCTACTACGTACCTTTATTCAACAGTGTGACCCATTTAGAGGTCTTTTATGTCTGAATCTGTCCTATTGCATTGTCCTTAATTTTCTACTGTCTTGAAGAGCTTTTAAAATGTTAAGCAGCTTGGTTGCAGCTGCTCTGAACACTGGCTCCACCTCTCTCCAATTTCAAAATGGTGGACGTACCATTTCTGTTACCTCTGGGGCCACCAGGCAGGAGCTGTGCTCAGCAGTCCAACCCGGAGAATGAGTCTGCAACACATAAATGCTTTTTATCTGAGCTACAGTCAAATCTGCCACGCAGTAGGAATCTGCGCAGCCTGGAAACATCTCTCTGTATGGCAGCAGAAATCCCCCATTCTCTCCCGCCTGTGCACGCCTAGTAGACCTGATCGTGCTGCCTGCCCAGGCAGGTGCCAACCACAGGCATGGTCTCAGTTACTTTGTTCCCGACCCCGAGTGGGCACACAAACATCCGCGCCCACAAATGCTCCGTAGCCGGAGTTTGCAGCTGCGGCAGGGCCCAGGAAGCCTCTTTTTAAAATGGCGCGGCTTTTTTCCTGCTGCTATTGCTGAGCCAGGAAATCTCTCTGCGGCACACCCCAGCAAACAGCAAAAAACTGTGTTAAACTCTCTCTCTCCTTTTTGAGCCCTCTCAGGTTTTTAAGTGGATTTAGTCCATCACATTGAGGCGCCAATCTGTAGTAATGAGGCACAGGCCTGCTTTTCGTCCCAGCCACCCTTAGCTGTGTCCCGCTGCCCGGCTCCTGGTCTCACGGCTAGCTTATACCTGAAATAATTACACAGAAACTGTATTCATTTAAAACACTGCCTGGCCCATTATATCTAGCCTGTTCTTGGCTAACTCTCACATCTTGCTTTAACCCATATCTAGTAATCTGTGTATCACTACGGGGTCGTGGCTTACGTCCATCTCAGGCCAGAGATTCATTGCATCTGTCACAGTTTACTGATACAGGATTTTAGTCTAGGAAATTAACTGTCCTTGTCTTAACCCTGAGAAATAACAGAAAAAAAAAGCCATTGATCATTGATTAACCTGCTTCAGCAAAAGGTGATCATTTACACATGGGTGGCATGTGTACAAACGCTGCCATTTGTCATGAGTGGCTGGAAATTGTCAGACCCCAGATTTTGTGCTATATAACCAGATTCCCCTGTTCTAACCATGTAGGACGATAGATGAAATTCTTAGATCTGAGAGGTGCCCCTTAGTCAGCTAACATTGACAAAATGCTAACAAGGACAGCTCCATGTGACTGCTTCTGCAGTTTATGCTGGTTACCATGGCTACTCTTATGTATTCCCAGGGCCACAGCTCTGGATGGCCTAGTGAGTGCTCATCACTGCATTCCTCCCTTCTTTTACATTTATCAATCACAAACCTCTAATCTGATTAATCACATTTAGGAATGTAGCACACTAACTCCACTTTCTTCTTTCTTAGAATTTAAAGCTCTCTAAATCAACGTTTGCCTCTGAGAGCTGCTGGGCACTTCGCTGGCCACACCTCCCCAAGCCATGAATTAAGCTGACAGTGTCACTTTGTGCTGCTCTTATCTGTTTTATGACCCTGAGAAATTCAAGCCTTGTAACCTTGTTATTGCCAGAGAATTGCTAATTTTGTGTGTGTGTGTGTGTGTAAACCGAAAACTGTGTATGACGGTGTAGAAGAATGAGAGAACAATAAAGAAACTGAATTGGAAAAGGAAAAGCATGGAGTAAGAGATTCATTTGCCCTCAGACCTTTGCTGGACCCCAAAGGCGCTCAGTAGGCCCTCTCAAGAGTGGCAAGTGTTCTGAACTGCTGAGTTCTTTCTTCAGCCCTCACACCATACTTCTTGTCTCCTGTAAACAAGAAATCTGAATGATGGTGTTAATTGTTGTTGGAAATTTCTGATTTGTAGAAACATTTAAAAAATAACATTTTGATTTTAGAAATTATTTAAAGGATTCTTCTCCAGTGGAATAATCCCAGAAAACATTCTCTGTGTCACTGGCACCATATCAGGTTTGGTCTGTTCTAAGTATTTTTAGTTAGTAAATTTTTGTTAAAGTTGGGGTCTCATGTAGTCCAGGGTAGCCATGGACTTCCTAAGTAGCTGAAGATATCTGAGTCCTGGTCATCCTGTCTCTAGTTCCTGAATGCAGCCATCACAGGAGTACTACATTACATCCATCTTACTTTCGTTTATATTGGAGTGTCATATAAAACTAAGGATTTTTGTTTTGTTTAAATTAAATCTTCCCTTTTCTGCAGCATTGGAAATAGACATAAGGTGGGAGATTTGCTTGAGTTCACAAGTTCAAGACTAGCTTCAGCAACATAGTAAGGCTTTATCTCAAAAACAAACAAAAAAGCATACTCTGTAAAAGCAGGCAAAGTCAACAATAATGAAATTCACTTCATTCCCAATAGAGCAGAAGGAATATAAAAAGATGGTAGTTTTGGGTGAGCATGAAGGAAATTGGAGCTATCTATCATACCTGGCTGTAGAACTGTACACTGCCTCAGCCACTGTGAGAAACAATATGGCAGTTCATTAGAAGGCTGACTATAATTGTCATAGAGCCTGACATTTCCCCACCTTTGTATGTAACCATGAAAAACAAAAAGATAACCAAAACATACACATGAATGTGTTCGTATTGTTTTCATTAGCCAAGGAGTAGAAACAGATTCCCACTGAGGGAATGGATAAAGAAAGTGCCATGTGGAAACTGGAGAGATGGTTCATTGGTTAAGAACACTTGCTGATCTTACAGAGGACCCGGGTTTGTTTCCCAACACTGACGTGGTGGTTTATGATCATTCTTATCTCCAATTCCAGGAGTTTTCACATGTTCTGATGGTACCAGGCATCCATGTATCCCACATTCATAAACGTAATCAAAATAGTCACATACATAAAATTGAATAAGTCTTTAAAAGGTGCCATGTCTCTTTGTAGAGGAATACTGCTCAGCAACAAAAAGAAGTAATTAACTGATGTTTGCTACCCAACATGAGCCTCAATCATTATGCTCATTACAAAAGAGTGCTTTGGGGAAGGGTGATGGCTCAATTGGTAAAGGGCTTGCATAGGCTTAAGGGCCTGAGTTCCGATTCCTAGCACCCTCATATAGAAAGGGCCTGGTGTAGTGATGTGTGTCTGTGATCCCAGCACTAGTGAGTCAAAGCCAGGAAGACCCTGAGGCTGGCCAGGCCAGCCATTCTACCAAATTGGTGAGTGCCAGGGTCAGGAAGAGAACCCAGTATTTTTTATTTAAAGAAAGTAGAGAGCTATTGAGGATCCTCATTTGTATAGTGGTAAAAAAAAAAAAAGAGCTATTGAGGAACATACCTGATTTTGACCCACTTGCTTCCACACGCGTGCATATGAGTGCATGCACATCATGTGTTTTCCCAAACACACAGGCAGAGACCACTTGATATGAGTCTTGCACATAGTTTAGTGTTTAGGACTGTAGGAGTGGGAGGGACATATGAAGTCACTACTCAGAGTGTGGGATTTTTTTATGGAGGATGAAAATGTTCTGAGTTAGGAGGTGATGTTGCAATCCAAAAAACAGAATTGTGCACTTAAAATTTGAAATTTTTTAAAGACATATATAGATATATATTTATTATTTTATGAGTGTTTTGCCTCTATGTGTGCAGTGTGTCTGCCTTGTGCCTGCAGAGGTGAGAGGGTGACACTGGATCTATTAGAACTGGAGTTACAGATCAATTGTTATTAAAGACATATGGATCTATGAGCATGAGTCCTAAAGTGATGCACATTGGTTGCCTATGAGGAAATTCTTTTTTTTTTTAAAGTAAACATCCATCTGTGCTTATCAAATTGTATTCCATTTTACACATGGAAATAATACGTGGAAAAATTACAGATTTCGTGACGAAATAAGTTACATAATAAAAGTACTAATAAGTCCTTTCTTTTCTTATTTTACTATGACCAGGTTCTTCAAGGGTTAGATTATCTACACAGTAAATGCAAGATAATTCATACTGACATAAAGCCGGAGAACATCTTGATGTGTGTGGATGACGCGTATGTGCGAAGAATGGCAGCCGAGGCTACTGAGTGGCAGAAAGCAGGTGCTCCTCCTCCTTCTGGGTCTGCAGGTGAGGGCTGCGCCCTCATTGCTTCAGTGCACTTGGGGGCTGTAAGCTTTCAGAGTTTGATGTGTACAGATTAGTAACTTTTCCTAAGAGTTTGGGTACTGAAAATAACTTCTTTTTCCAAGAAGATGCCCTAGTTAATTTATGTTTGTTTGTGCTATCTTTTACCCTCTACTAAACATCCAAATTCTTAACTGTTGTTTCATCTACATAGGAGCATGTTGTGCTGTCAGAGTCTCTGGAGAACAGATAGCAGGTTTCTTGTAGCCTACCTGCAGTCATCTGAATTTTTTCTGACTTAGGTTTTATAAAACTATTTTTCTTAAGTTAGTGTAGTTGTACCCATCTCAGTCTGATTGATACATTTGGTATTAGCTGTGAAAGATCGAGGGATGTGGAGTGGGAAAGGGGATCAGGTCAGGAGCATTAGCATAGTTTTTCTTCTGAATTTCGTAGAATTTATTGGTGGCAGTGAAGAGCTGACTGTGCTTTCAATGCAGTTACATTGCCTGTATGCTGGTACATTGCCGAACAGATGTGCAGACTAAAGGGCTAAAGGTCTTGTGACTGCAGGTCTTCATAGAGGTGTGCTTTTACCTCCTCTCAAATGCCATCATGATGGTATTAGCTCATGCAATCAATTCAAAGTTTTTATGCTTGTAATGCTGACTTTTAGACTCATTGCTGCAATGTGCTGTGCTGTGTAATTTAACTCTGTGATGCTTTCCAAGTAGTTTTTAAACATAGCTGTGTGCCTTCTCTTCTAAAATGTTCATTGCCTTGTTTGTGAAACACATTTTGTTCTATGACTGACTTATAAACTCTTCTTCAATTTCTTTTTCTTCTTTCCTCTGTTTTCTCAATTTGCCAGTCATTGATTTGAGAAAGGCTGTTTGCAAGATGAGTGACTTATATATGAACAGCTTTTCCTGTGTCCTGGAAGAGTCAGTAATGTGCCTGCATTGCATAATCTTTTTCTAGGTTCCTATCTTTAGAAACCTCAAAGGTTTGAGTTTTTTAAGTTGTGAAGTTGGGTAGTTATTAGAACACAATGTTATTTCACGTTACAAATCAGATAGATTGTCTGTTTTTCTCTGAATGCCCATTTTGTTTTGTTTTGTTTTAGTGAGTACGGCTCCACAGCAAAAGCCTGTAAGTATTTTACATGTATATTTAGCATATCAACAGGGACTTTTCACTATTGAGCTTTACAAATTATGTAGCAAATGTTGTAGTCTTAACTAATTTAAAAGTGGACATGTTTATAAGTGCTTCATATCTGCTGCCCCACCCCCCAAAAAAAGAAAAACCTTGACTTCAGGTATGGGAATAGCAGAGCTATTGTAAGACCAGTATCTTTCTGTGCTCTCTGGGCTGCAGTTGGCCAAGTTCAGTGAATTGCAAGGTTTTAGATCAAGTTTAAAAGAATCTTTTTAAAATTACTTTTGCTTGACCTCCAAGTACCTTATTTGACAAAACCCTTTTAATTTTTTATAGTTAGTTGTTTATGTGTGAATGGGCATTATCTTCTCTGTGGACCTTTTGTCTTGGAAGAGAAATTCAAGTCTGATGAGTTGTTGCCAGAAAAATCTAAATCACTTTCATAGTTCTACCCTGATTTAAGGATTTGGACTATGAAGCTTTAAAGGGTCTCACTGCCGGTTGCCAGTACTTTCTAAGGTATATGGCTGTAGGTGGCTTTTCCTTTTTTGTCCTTTTATGTTATATCATTATTTCTGAAAATTAATGTTATATTGGCTGTTGATGACAGCTTGGTTTAAGCGCCAAACTCAGACAGTGCTGTTGGCCACTTGTCTTGGCGGGTGTTTGTGTTGTTGAGGAGTGAGAATGATTCTGGATAGAAGAGATTCTTGCTAAGAGCAAGGTCTTTCAAGATACTCAGTTCTCCTATACTTTCTATTGGAAGTTATGCACCTTCAAGGGGAAGCCCAACAAAGTATAAGCACAATCCTACCCTAAGGTAGATCTTCTGACAGAGTTTGTGACTATAACTAAGTACGACGCGAAAAACTAGATTTGGAATTTTCCATGTTGCCAGCACTTATATTCTTGAATAGTGTTTTGAGAAGAAGCACCTGATATATGGTACTTTCTTACCATGTTGTAGATAGGAAAAATATCTAAAAACAAAAAGAAAAAGCTGAAAAAGAAACAGAAGAGGCAGGCTGAGTTGCTGGAGAAACGCTTGCAGGAGATTGAGGAATTGGAACGAGAAGCTGAAAGGAAAATCATAGAGGAAAGCATCACCTCCGTCGTACCTTCCAACGAACACGATGATGGATATCACCCAGAGGAGAAACTAAAGGCAGCAGTACTAGAGGAGGTCGCAGAAGATGAGCCAGCAAAGGATAACGGTTAGTATAACTGGGGTCGGTGTCCTGGAGCTGCATGCTCCAGGGACCAGCCAGTGTACCTGTACCACACAGGTTGGCTCTGTGCTGCTGTCTCAGATATTAAGGACGACTTTCTCTAACTCCTTGTTGGAGATTATGGAAAGCAGCCTGTATTCCTTTTGTAAAGTATCTGCTAGGCATATGTTAACATTTCAAAGTAGGTTTTCAAAAAGCAAAGAAGGAAGTCTGAGAAACATAGTGTCGTTTTCCTGTTGGTGATGACCCTTCTTTTTTTTTTTCCTGAAATTAATGTTTTGCCTAGCTTTAATGTACCTCAGATCTTATTCTAAAACTGCAGAGGAATCGGTTAAGAAATGGAAAAGTGGATCAGTAGTCTTGAAGAGGAACCAAGTTTTGTTCCTAGTACTACCTGTGTCATGTTGCTCAAGGCTGCTTGTAACTCCGGCTCTAAAGGGATCAGATGCCTCTGGCCTCTAAGGCCATGAGCATGTACACACACATGCACACCACACATTTAAAATTAAAATCTTAAAGATCCGGTACAGTAAGCGCCTTTGAAAAAAGCAAAGGGGAAGGTGTTGGAACAAAAGTCCAGTTTTACTCAGAATCTTACCCCAAGAGCTAACTTGTTCCTGAAAATAGAAGGCTAATTATTAAATAAGCAGAAAACAAGATTTTATGGTACTTTAAAAGCGTCTTTTAGTTGGGTGTGGTGTTAATCGCAGCACTTAGGTAGCAGGTGGATCTTTCAGTTCAACTCCTGCCTGGTTTACAAAGGGAGTTCCAGGACAGTCAGAGCTACACAGAGAAATCCTGTCTGTAAAAACCAAAACCCAAAAAATACTAAGTATCTCTTGTTGAAGAAGGTAACTAGTACTACTGTGCAGGAGAGTCATTACTCCTAATCTAAGTAGTACTAACTAGTACTACTGTGCAGGAGAGTCATTCATTACTCCTAATCTAAGTAGTACTAACTAGTACTCCTGTGCAGGAGAGTCATTACTCCTAATCTTACTAGTACTAACTAGTACTCCTGTGCAGGAGAGTCATTACTCCTAATCTTACTAGTACTAACTAGTACTCCTGTGCAGGAGAGTCATTACTCCTAATCTTAATCCGATATTTTTTAAGGTGAAACTGAAGACCAGGAAGAAAAAGAAGATGCGGAGAAGGAAAATGCTGAGAAAGATGAAGATGATGTTGAACAGGAACTTGCAAACATAGACCCTACATGGATGGAGTCCCCTAAAGCCAATGGCCATATTGAAAATGGTCCCTTTTTATTGGAACAGCAGCTGGAGGATGAAGAGGATGATGAAGATGACTGTGCAAATCCTGAGGAATATAATCTAGATGAGCCAAATGCAGAGAGTGATTACACGTATGGCAGTTCCTATGAACAGTTCAATGGTGAATTGCCAAATGGACAACATAAAAGTCCAGAGTTTTCCACATCATTATTTTCTGGGCCCTTAGAACCTGTGGCCTGTGGCTCTGTGCTTTCAGAGGGATCACCACTTACTGAGCAAGAGGAAAGCAGCCCATCCCATGACAGAAGCAGAACAGTTTCAGCCTCTAGTACTGGAGATTTGCCAAAAAGTAAGTGTCCCTTTGCACCTATGTCTGCTTTCACTGGCAGAGTCACCCCTTTGATAAAGGGGAAACGATACATAAATAAGCACTAACCCTTGAATCTCATTACTTTCATATTCAAGAACAAATGAAATGCTTTAGCAGTGTATCATGTGCTGCCAGGGTGAAGGTGTCAGTGATGTCAGAAACTTGAAACACCTTCACCACTGACAGCCTCATAGCTTTCTACATACAGCCCTTTTCTAGCTGGTGGTAGTAGTGTCTTCAGGGGACTAGAAAAAACTGCAGTTTTCAGCTATACTAAGAGATAAGTTCCTTTTTATTTGATGGTTGTCCTTGTTTATAAGACTCTACTTTTGATAAAGCCTGATGGCAGATTATAGATTGGATCTTAGGTTCTTATCTGTCTGGGGCCCTTTCTTCAGACCCATATTTTAGGAGCAAATACCATGTAGCTAATTGCATATTAACTTAAGGAAAGAAAGATTGGATATCACAGTTAATGTCCATTCTGACCCTTAGTGGAAAAGTTCAGAGTCCTCCTCTGCCCTCTACTGCCCGAGTGTTTTTAACACATGGCAAGTAATTGAGCCAGCCCAAGAAATTGGCAGAAGATTCTACAGCCTCTTTAGTCGCACCAGGCCAGCACCTCTGTTACTCACGGGCTATAATTAATTGTCCTAGTTTATATTTTGCTTATGTGGCAGTGCATGTTTTATTCCTCACCCTTGTTCTAGCCAGGGAGTGGTAGAGTTCACATAAAATAAACACAGGTTCATTTCTGAGCAATGGCATTAGTAACTTGTATCTTCTCTGCTTTTATTGTGTCTATTGCAGCTTGATTTTTCACACATTTACATATTTATATACAAAGTAATTTATGCAATAGCTTTTCATTATTTTTTGCATGATAGTTTAGAACAGTGGCTTCAAATATAGAAAATAGAAACCCATCTTAAAACCTAATCATCATGGAACTTCAATTTCTTAACCTCTTTGTACCTCAATTTCTTCTATTAAAGGGAAGCAACGGCCACATTTAGTGTTGTTACTATTGAAGCAAATGCTATGTATTATTAAATTATGTGTGAAAAAATTCACACTTGATTGTTTAAAGTCCCCTAACATGCATACTTTTTACTGCTAGGCCACATTGATAGTATCTGAGCCTCAGCACAGTGGGCAGCTCATGGGTCTTGTTTACTTGTTTGATTTCACCTACCACGTTATTATTCACTCATCTGGTGAGCCAGGGGAGTTAGGGCTAGGTTAAGGCATTATGAAAAACAGAATTTATAATTGTAATGAGTGAGTAAGGAAGGGTTCTAATTTAGGCAAATCTAAAATTCCATTGCAAAAAGTTAATTTAACTGAAAATTCAGAGCTTTCACATAAAGAACACTTGCACACTGTCAGAGAACTAGTTTTATCTCTTGATTGGTAGGATACTGTACAGCTAGCTACCTTACCTGCTCTGTCTTGGAAGGAGTGCGAGGTGTAACTCCTGCTTGGGCCTTATGGTCTCCACACAGCAACCCCTGTCTTCCTCTATTTGCAGTTTCTGCTTGCTTTGCTGTTCCTTTGGGAAGTTTACCAGGTGTATACATCTTAAGTGTTGATACCACCATGACCTCTGTTCTGACATTGTTCTTCTTATGGTGTAGTCTTTTTCTCACTTAACTGTGCCTGTGCATGATTTCCATTGGCTGCTATGGCATTGATGGCTCAATCCCTGTTGATTGACTCAGTTCCTACAGAGTCACAGCAGCATGTGGGGCCCAACGAGAAAGTCTGCCCCAGTGCTTCCATTCCCAGTGAGAGTAGCGCGTGGTATGAAGTAAACCATGTGTGGTGATGCTATGGATCTTAGCTAAAACATGCCTGTATTGTGTTGATTATCATCTGCACACCCATTCTTCTCTGTCATATGCCCTGTGTGGTGGTTTTTGTCAACTTAATACAAGTCACTTGGGAAGAAGGAACCTCAATTGAAGAATTGCTCCCATTATATTGGCCTGTGGGCAAGTCTATGGGGGCATTTTCTTAATTAATGATTGATGTGAGATGGCTCATCTTGCTGTGGGCGATGCCACAGTTCTGGGCTGTATTAGAAAGATGAACAAACTGTAGGGAACAAGTCAGTAAGCAGCATTCCCCTCTGGTCTTTGCTTCAGTTTCTGCATCCGGGTTCCTGCTTGAGTTTCTGTCGTGATTTCCCTCAATCATGGTCTGTACTGTGGAAGTATAAGCCAAGTGACCTCTTTCTTCTTCCAAGTTGGTTTGCTCAGTGTTTTATTATAGCTACAGAAGGCAAACTAGGGCAGCCTTGCAGCCACTTCACACAGTAGGGTCTTTACTTGCCTTGGTCCTATTGGCTGTATTGTTTCGGAGCCTTCTGGCTTATTTCTGTGTATTGTGTCTCCGCCTGAGACTCCTGATTTCCTTCCAAATCACTCTTCCAGGTTGCTGCTGGAGTTTTACATCATGCTTATCAGATCAGTTCCTTTGTTCCTAATTCTTCACAGCTTTTCATGGGGTCCAGCAGTCATCTCCACAGTGGTACCTGTGCCTATAAGCAGCACAGCAATCAACTGAAGCACAGAAATGAATTATTAGGGGACCTCTGTGAATTAAAGTAGTTACTTTGAAAGTCTTGCTCAGTAAATAGCTATATATATTCTCTGCTTATATTCAGAATTAACATTTTGCCATGGTATATGTATATTTTATAGAAACTGCATGCTATAGATATTAAGGATACTTTTAAATATTTAGGCATTTATTGTCTGAAGAATTAACTAAAGTTTTTTTTTTTTGTTACTCAGTGCATTCTCAGTTCTCTTCTTTAGTTTGAAAGTAGTTTTTTATTTTCCCTGATTCAAGGTATGGTAAAACAGTGTACCCCCCCCCCAGGAAGTAAGCAGTGGTGTGAGTTTGTGCTGGTTTTTGCCATTAGAGTGAGATGTACACATTATAGAATTGTAAAAACAGGTCAGGGCCAAATTATAATGTTTGAAGAACTTAGATGCAAGGTGAAAGGATATGGCCTTCCAAGTATCTTGATAGCCATTGATGGTTGAGATGAGGAGACAGTCTTAGGACAATAGCTGCTAAAACAACCATGGCAGCTAATGGACATATCTTGTCTTATGAATCTGAAGGGCAAAGGTTCAGAGCAGAGTGGTCTTGTTAGTTTGACTGCTGGGTCTCTTTGGAGTCCTTACTCCATAATCCTTTCTGTTGGTCCTTATCAGGTTGCCATGGTATGGACATTGTATTTTACCTCTTGATCCTTAGGATATTCTCTATCTAGAAATACACATGTGTCTTTTAAAGCATATCCCATTATCTTCTCCCTGTTCACCAAATGATCTGTCTAGCTTCTGTTTCTCACGTAGCTTGATAATCTGAATCATCCCTCCATAAGTGCTGAGCATTCCTCACTGTGCTTCCGAACAGCATGCTGATGTCTCTGGGCCACCCCAGCTGGCGGTCTTTTAAAAATTTTGCAGATTGTGTGGGAGTTACCCTCCTCATGCCCTCATGCTGCCAGCCTTCCCAGAGAAGTTTTCTCAGGGGCTGGCAAAATGGCACAGTAGGTAAAGGCACTTTTCCTCCAACCCTCATAACATGGATTCAATCCCCAGAACACACAGTGTGTTCTCTGTGTGTCAACCTCTGTACATGTGCTGTGCTCCTCCCTCCACACCACATGAAAATGTAAAAAGAGAAGAAAAGATTTTCAGCATCACTTTTGCAACCATATATCTTCTTAGTTTTGTTTTTCTTTGTGGCATATAGTTTTCTGATATGTTAATATGAATTGCTTGTGTGCTTGCATTATTACCTATATGTTCTCTCTTTGTCTCTGCCTCTCTCGTCTTTATGAGACAGGGTTTCTCCATATAGCCCTGGTTGTCCTGGAACTCAATCATGTAGACCAGGCTAACCTTGAACTCAGATCTCCCTGCCTCTGCCTCCTGAATGCTAGGATTAAAAGTGTGTGCCATCACTGCCTGGTTATTACTGGCTGTATTTTCAACCAGTGTATGACATGAGTTTCCTAATTCTAGTGTGTTTTTTTTTACTGTGTTCTGGCACCATAATGGCATATAAAAAGGGCCTTGGTAAGTGTTTGTCAAAGGAATTGATCAGGTATCGGCATTAATTGTCCTAGTTCTGACCCTCATCTAGATAGAGAGGCTGTTTGTACCTTTGTTTTTAGCATGTTTTAAACATGTTGTGCATAACTGAGTGCTGTTGGCTGTCTCATCACCTACCATCTTGCTTGACAAAAAGAGATCAGATTTTGAGAAAGTAACTTCAAATTCCAGGTCTTCCTAAACTAAAACCTGCCATTTTTATTCATGTTCTAGTGGAGGCAGAGAAAAGTTAGCAGCTTTTCATTTTGGAAGGCAAAGAGTACCAGTAAGTCATTTGTGTTAGCATCATCATCAGAAAGAAACGCTATGACAGGTCACTGCGGGGTGACTAAATCTAAGGAAGCAGTGTGAGTCCAAGCACACTTAAGAATGAGTTTGCAACAGGTGTGAGTACATCTGTGTTCATGTGGGTTTTTTCAGTGCTGCAGTCAGGGCCCTCCCCTCACATGGAAACTGAGACACTTGAGAAAGAAAATCAGAGACACATAATTATATTTTATCACCTCTTGTGTTCTCATACAATTAAATTATTGAAATAAATTGCCTATAATTGTTTAAGACACATTGTAATCTGAATAGCTTAGTTTGAAAAACAAAACTAGAGGATAATAGCATGTTACCAGATTTAGTTTAGTGAGCATTACAGACAAATGTTAACTGCAGAGAAACTTTTTAAACATGTGGTAATGTTGTCCTGAAAGTAGATTTCCTCTAATGCATTTGAATCACACAGCTTTTGGAGGTGTCTTTAAAAACAACCACTAGGAGAAATTAGTAGATTACAAACTAAATGCTTCCCTGGTACTGATATCCTCCAACCCAGCTACTTAACCTGAAGTCTAGCACCGAATGTCTATATAGTTTCTTCAGGTGTCTGCCTACTCACTGTCTCTAAAGCAAAATTAAGTCCTGGCCATTCAGGTAGATACTGTTCTGACTTGAATATATGTTATGTATTTCTTTGGGGGTAGACGTTATTCCATTTCATTCCTTCCTGAAAATAGCCTCAAAGAATTTGTCATTTGCTAGGCTTGCAGTTCATAGGTGTTGAAACTAAGATTTGAATTCATTTGAACAAAATTGTTCTTGGCAGTGGCAATTGGGGAGGTGGCGATACAGGTATGTCTCAAACTAGTCCCCTTTATTGGTCAGTGCGCTGTGCTTTGGTCGGAGCATTGCCTTCTCTTTTAGGTTATTCAGCTTCTTTCATTATTATTATTTCCTGAGTTTCTGTGTTTCTTTTATTTTCCTTAGCTCCTACCTAGTCTTTGATAAAACCCCGTGTGAGTGACCACTCTTATACAGGGTGTGTGCATAAGGCCCGTGGCAAGAAGAGAACCTCTGTACTAACTCAGGGAAAGCTGTCAGAGGTCAAACACTGACCAGAGTTGAGACTCCGTAGCTGCCTCTGGATTATCTGGATGGTTTAGGTCCTGGTGGCCCTGCTTCGGTCTGCCCTGCTGTTAGCAAGACTGACCTTACTTCCTCTATGGGATTTACCAAGAAACTGAAGCCCCTCAAGCACCGTGGCTCCTCAGTTCAGTACACTGAAAGACACGGTACACACAAGCATTAACTTGGCATGAAAAAAATGACTCCCCAACAAGGGCATTAATGTTGTGCTCTGAGCTGAGTTTTCTCAATAGTCTTCTTAATAGTCTGTAAATTCCAGTTCAATATGACCAAAAATCTGAGGATGTAAGGGCTCAGATTAAGTATGAAGATAAACGTGCTGACCTGCCCTAACTACTTACAGCATAGTTAAGGCTTAGCTGAGATCTTTCCTGAAGCCAGTATCCCTAGGCCTGGGCCTGCTATAGGTCATCCTAAAGTAAACTCATCTGAGTCTGCCTTAATGGTCCACTTCAACTACCGAGAACACTAGTTTGGGATCTTCCTGTTCAAAACTAAGCCATAAAAGACAGCCTCTGCCTATAATCTGCTTTTGCTTATCATTTGTCACCTAACCCTTGATATCTTTGAATGTTCAGTTAAGGAAGCTGGAGTAGGGAATGCTCTCAGTGTTGAGGTGGTATTCATGATCCCATGGCGTCGAAGCATACTGCTCAGAATCGATTGGTTACCCGTGTTTATCTTTGAGTGGCTTTAGTCTTTCACCAGTAGTTAAACCTGCAGGATTCTAGGTTTATCCTATCAAAGAGGCTGTACTTGGCCAGCATTGTGCTCACACATGCAAGCCTCTTGTCCTTTGCTAACTATCTTGCTGTTTGCTCATGGCAGCAAAAACCCGGGCAGCTGACCTGTTGGTGAACCCTCTGGATCCACGGAACGCAGATAAAATTAGAGTAAAAATTGCTGACCTGGGAAATGCTTGTTGGGTGGTAAGTAGAGTTTCCATTTTAGATTTTAATTATGATTTTGTGTGAGGAGATGCTCTTTTTGAACAGTATTTATCACATCTCTTCCTTTCCAGCATAAACATTTCACAGAGGATATCCAAACACGTCAGTATAGGTCCATAGAAGTCCTGATTGGAGCTGGCTACAGCACTCCTGCAGACATTTGGAGTACAGCATGCATGGTAAGAGCTGCCTTTGCCACTTTCTTCCTTAGAAATGACTTCTCTTTAGTTCTTTTGATGGGGTAGAGTCTTGCTGGAAATCTCCATTATAAAATGGGTGAGGAGAAAGAGATTGATTGTGCCTGGGTGTTGTAAGCATTCGAAGAATTCTCCTCAGATATGCTTAAGGTATAGTCGTATGACAGATGGTCTCTTCTTCAGACTCCATGCAGCCCATTGCCCCAAGAATCAGACTGATTTGAGGAATTTCTTTTAGTCTCTGGAAGTTTCCGTGCGTTTCAGGCTCCCTGTGACATCATGGGGGTGACGTCAGGTGTCTTCTCACAGGGAGGGGTGACTATACTAAAAAGTTTGTAGCACTGACAGGTGACCTCTCCCAGAGTTTCAGGAAGGCTCTTTCTTCGTCCTACTGAGATTTCTTCATCTGACAATGCACAGTTGCTTTCTTTCTAACTCAAATGCAAAGAGTTCTGCCTTGCTTTCTGGCTCTCCTGAGACAGCAGTGGTGGCACAGACGTCCTTGGTTTGAGTCTGTTTCCCCAGGAACACAGTGGTCCTCTCCTTGGGGACAGCAGGAACATCCCTTTGACTTGGGCATTCTAAACTAAACCCAGAATCGGCACACATCATGTAAACAGGTGTGTGTAACTGTATGTACACATATATGCACGTGCATGTGGAGGACAGGGATCCTCGGTGTTATTCTAGTTTTCTTGAGACAGGATAACTTATTCTAGAACTCTTGATTAGGTTCGGTTGGTCTCTGCTTCCCTAAATGCTGGTTTTACAAGCACTGATATGTGAGTTCTGGAGATGAAACTCATGGGCTTTCATGGCAGACACTTTACTAACTGAGCCATCTCTTCAGCTCAGTATCTTTTTGTTTCAGTTTTGAAATGTAGCCCAGACTGGTTTGAGTGCCGAGATTCCAGGATTGCTGCTGTGCCGGGCTCCTGAGCGTCAGATTGCTGCCATTTGCTCTAAACTGTGAATTGAGAAGCATGAGTTGTCCCTCACTCATAAGCTAATAGCAGGTTGTCTTTCACCAAGTGTTCATCCAGTTTGGCACATTCTTCTCAGTCAGCTTCTTGTTCTTTGGTGGGAAAGGTGGCATCTGTGTCCGTGTAGTTTCCAGTGCTGCCGTGTTTATCCTATTTAGTATTACTTAATTTTATTGTAGTTCTAGGGATGGAGCCCAGAGGTTCACACCCAGTAGGCAAGTATATTCTTCCAACTAAATCACATCCTCAACTCTTGTAATCACTTTTTAAAGAAATTCTCTTTGAATATCTAAATGAAAGGGTTCCTGTACAAGGCTTAGTGCTCATCTTCTGAAAGGAAAGGGGGTAAAAGGGAAGAGCAGAATAAATATTATGTTTATCTGTTGTTCAGAACTTAATTTAATCATTGTTTTGAATCTTCTGTATTTTATGTCCAGTAGTGCTAATATAAAAAGCATTTTAACCATTTAAAATTTTTTGGTCAGGTGTGGTGGCACATGTCTTTAGTCCCAGCACTTGGGAAGCAGAGGCAGGCAGATCTCTGTGAGTTCAAAGCCAGCCCTGCTCTCCAAAGCGAACTCCAGGACAGCAAAGGCTACACAGAGAAACCCTTCTTGAAAAACCATACATGCCTGCCCCCCCCCCCCGCCACACACGTGTGGTATGTCTGTATACCCGTTGTGCATGCCTGGTGCCTGTGGAGGTCAAAAGAGGGTGTCTGATTCCCTGGGACTAGTGTTACCACTGGTCTGCCATGTCTATACTAGGAATTGAACCTGGGCCTCTGTAAGAGCAGCAAGTGTTTTTAACTGCTGAGTCAAGTCTCCAATTCAATGTAAAAGCATTTTGTTAAGCAGATAATGCTAGATGATGTGAGAAACATAAGATGCTCTTTATCTTTCAAGTTATCATTATCTGAGATGATTGATGTGGCCAGATATGAAATATCATGCCTTCCTAGGTTCTTGTTCTAATAATTCCAGAAAATAAATTTAAAATTATTTTAAAAATTTTGTTTTTCAATGAGATCCTAGAATCCAGTAATAGTGGCTGAGAGAAGCTACTGCCCATGTGATAGTTACTTCATTTTCAGGGTTGGTGTGGAGAGGTTTTTGCTTTGCAGTGTGAGGGTAGAGGGAAGTCAAAGGCCAGATTAGAAGGAAAGGAGTGCCTTGACAGGGTGGGCTATGAGTCCTGGGCAGGGTGTGTGCAGCCCATTTCAGGCTCTGGCAAGGCCAATTTTCATTTGTCCTCAGCAGTATGGAAGTCCATGTGCCAGGGCTGTTATGAGTCAGGCTCTGAGAACTCTTTGAACCCTGAAATCTTGTGCTTCTAATTTTGGATATTAAGTTTGGCTATTAAGTGATATAAACCAGAAAAACAGGACATCACAGGTGTGTAGGTAACAGTCAAGCTGTTGGCTTCTTCTTATACCAGGCTGTCTGTCGTGCCTCTCATAAGATTTGTCCCTGGGCTCTGTGCTGTCTACTATGCTCTTGCTGTAAAGTGTTTATAGTTGATACATCATGAGACACTAAGGAAATGCTGACTCTGTCCTCCTTTTGTCCCCTTTTAAGAGATTGCTTCTGGTGATCTCAGTGCTGTTGCGGCTGCTTAGAGGTTGTTGCCAGTCCAGTGGCTATGAAATGGAGATTTTTTTCAAAGGAACAAGCAAGCCCTTGTTCCCTCCTTACAAGGTTTTGAGTGTGGTCAGTCACTTGTTCTTCCTAAAGAACAAGTCACAGAGGAGGAGCCAGAGCTTGTTTACCTTTTGCCCCCTCTGAAGTTTAAATTTGCCCTCATAATGCCCAGCATTGATAAGGCTGCAAAATCATACTTCAAAAATTATACCCCTTCCAGTTTAACAAATGGTATAACTCGACCAGAGGCTGAATTGGAAATAAGAAGTTCTGGGTGTGATGAGGCCCCTACTGCTGTTGGGAGGACAGTTTGGGCTCTGTAGCTGGACAAGTACAACCAAGAAAGGCAGCAGGATCTCCCAGTTCATGGCCTTTGGCACCTTGCGGGTATAAATGTGTAGTGTATATCAACATGAAGTCTTTGTGCTCACTGCTACCTCTTTGTACAGAGTATCCTTGTTTAAATAGAGGAGCTCTTGTGTCCCCATGATGAGTTCTCATCACAATCAGAATGAAAAAACAAAATTTTAATTCTGACAAATTTCTCTAGACTTCTTCAGCAATGGTCATGTCATGACCTTATTTAGTGAGAGCAGAACTGAGTTTATTTAGTGAGTTCTGGAACTGAGAACAGTGATAGGGGAAAGTCCTCCAAAGGGACTAGACTAAGAACAGAAGGAAGATTCCAGAGTTGTCTAATATTGAATACTAATAATAGAACTTGTGGTAGAATAGCTTAGTCTATCGATGGCAATAATGTTTCCTATTTCCACAGCTGCTAGCATTAAAACATTTTTTTGTGACCAAAGAGGGGGGCTGTTTTCATTCTAACATGTATTTACCCTGCTGTATGTAATATTCTAACATGTTATTTGCCCTGGTATATATCATATTCATCCAGGGATCTAATTCTCCCTTTCTCTTCTTTTTGTTTCCCTCTTTTAAAAAAATATTTATTTTTATTTTATGTGTATGGGTGCTTTGCTTGCATGTATATCTATGCACCACATACAGGCAGATTCCATGAAGGCCAGAAGAGGATATCAATTCCTCTGGAACTGGAGTTACAAAAGGTTGTGAGCCTACCATGTGGGTGCTGGGAACTGAACCCTGGTCCTCTGAGAGAGTAGCCAGTGCTCTTAATCCCTGAGCCATCTCTCCAACCCAACCTCTTCTTTTTATTAATCCTTTCATTGATAGTCGTCTTTAACACTACACTGGAAACCTGAGTGCTGGTCAAATAATTATCTTCTTAAAAAAAAGTATCTGATAATCTCAGTGTTGGGCAAAAGAAGTAGCCTAATACAATGGGTGAGTACAAGACTAAAGAGGAGCAAAGCACATCGAGGGTTCTCCTGTTAGGGCCTGCAGGTTATTGAATGGTTTTACAAGCATGAAACAATTTGTCCAATGAATAATTTTCTTTATCAGAGATTGGTCCAGCCGCCATGATTGTTAATTGGGTGGCTGGGGTGTGTGTGTCCCAGCCAAGAGTCTCTGTGCACTGTGTGTGTTCTTGTTGCAGCTGCAATGCTGGGCTGTCAGGTTGTCTTCTGCTGAGATGACATTGCTGTACCCTGTCAGAGCCAAGTGTGCTTTGGGACCTCCTTCTCAATCAGGATGTAATTCATGTATTTAAAAATTAAGGATGTGTGGCTGTGCTGTTAGTTGGACAGCTGTTACCTGGTAAATGAGCCTCAAGGAGCCTGCTCGGCACTCTGGCCATTAGAAGGGAGAGAAAGGGGGTGACTAATGTTGGGAATGCTCTTCAGCAGGAATGTGAAAAGCAGTCTTGCGAGAAGGAGAGATGTTGGCATGGTTGCCTGTTCACCAGCATCAGCAAGCAGGAAGAGCTTATCCACAGTAGCATTAAATCTGGGAGAAGCTAAAAATGGGAGTTAACCTTTTAAAAAAAAGTTTTCATCATCAGTACAATGGCAGTTGCTGTCTTTGTGTATCTCACAAAGTCAGACTCCTGATGTATAATGAAAAAAGATAGTTTGTTTTCTTTCTTGCTTGCTTTTTTTTTTTTTAATCAGATTCCTGAGTCTTTTTCTGAACAAAGTTAAGTAAAAATGAGTGGACTTCTCTTCACGCTGATGTTCTAAGGGATAGTAGGTAGCAGCATGATGAGTAGTGTTCCCTGTATCTAAGGAGGGCCTGGAGGGTAGAAGAGAAGGGAGTCTTGGTTCTAGGTGCTCCTCTGGTTGAGTCAGAGATGAGTAAACTGATGATGACCAAGATGCTGGAACTCGTCCTTGATCCTAAGTGCATGAAAAAAAGCACAGCAATATCTGATCTAATGGGCCTGCCTGACTCCTGAACTTAGCCTTATTTCACTCTGTGTAGAAGCTGTAGTGTGCAGTGACCAGAGCTGCTGCTGACTGCTGGATAGCTTTGTTCCATTTCCTACAGAGCGAAGAGAGCCGTAGCTCTTCCCTCTCCCATGAGAAGACATGTAAAAATAACCCTATAGCTTCTGTGAACTTTTCTGGAAGAAAGGAACGCTAGGGGTTGAGCTTTTCTAGGATGTTCTTTGGTTGCTTGTGGTTCTCTGCAAAAGTGGCTTCCTCTAGTCAAGAACTGCTGGCTCTTGAGTGCTCAGCTTGCCATGTGTTGTGTCCTAGGCATTCGAGCTGGCAACAGGAGACTATTTGTTCGAACCGCATTCTGGTGAAGACTATTCCAGAGATGAAGGTGAGTGTTGTTGCCCAGTGAGTACCTTGATGTGATCTAGAGAATATTGTTTGTTGTTTGACTGAAGCAGAGACAAGTTTTGGGTTTTCAAACACTAAATTCAGATGCCTCTCCTTTGAGTTTGAAGCCCCCTAAGTGCTAGTGAATGGGCAGCACCCACCTGACTCAGTTTTCCTGGTCTCCTGGAGCCCAGCTGGTGGTTGAGGACTGATTCCTGGTCCATTAGGGTCACTCTGTGGTTCCTCTGTCTACCGCTCTGCTGCCCATTTTGCTGTCCTATTTGGGAGCTCAGTTGAAAACCAGGGAATTCAGACTTGAATTTCTTCTGTAAACCTGACCATCTCCATGTTTCCTTGCTTGCAATGCTGAGGTGGCCTGGGACGAGCTGGCCTCAGTCACTGTTGGTGTCCAGTTGGTGTCTGAGGCCTGCCATTCCCATGAACCTCTGCACGGGTGTGCTGCAGACATTGTTGATTTGAATCTATTTCTGATTTTTTTACTAATTTCACTTTTCCCCTCTTCTTTTATCCCATCCTTCCCTTTGCCCTCCCCATTCCTATATCCTTTTTTTTTTCTCTCCTCATAGACCACATAGCCCACATCATAGAGCTGCTAGGCAGTATCCCAAGGCACTTTGCTCTGTCTGGAAAATATTCTCGGGAATTCTTCAATCGCAGAGGTAGTACCTCTTCTCTTTGAAAAGCGCCACGATGCAGACAGAAATGGAATAGCTGCAGGAGAAGCAGTAATGGT
Source organism: Ondatra zibethicus (assembly GCA_004026605.1). Classification (NCBI taxonomy): domain Eukaryota; kingdom Metazoa; phylum Chordata; class Mammalia; order Rodentia; family Cricetidae; genus Ondatra; species Ondatra zibethicus. The sequence continues at coordinate 63,030 of PVIU01003407.1, read as the reverse complement.
GACCAAAGCATTTCTTCTAAATTCCAAAAGCAGCTGAGCAGAATGCCTGTGCTGGTGTACGTGCCGACGAAGACTAAGTCTGGTCTGTGCTGTGACACACTGAACACTGGCCTCATGCTGGTACTGAGGACAGCTGAGTGCCCTCTAGCTTTTAGTTTTGAATCAACTGGACAAATCGTGTTTTTGGTCATTCAGGTTGCGCTCCGTTTCTGTCTGCGCGGGCAGTGATAGTGTCTGCATGCAGTGTACTGATTAAACTGTCGTGTGTTTCTGTTTTGCTGGCAATGTTTCCCAATGCAGATCACATAGCATTGATCATTGAACTGCTGGGGAAAGTCCCTCGAAAATACGCTATGTTGGGGAAATATTCCAAGGAGTTTTTCACCAGAAAAGGTAACGGTATTTATGCAACACTAATTTTCAGCATAATCCTCTCCCAAAGGGAGAAATAGTACACTCATGTTTGGGCAGTGGAAAAGTTCAAGACTTTGCAACTGGGAAATTCTTCTGAAGAAGGTACTCACGAAATTATCTGGAATCATCTGGTATCTGTGGAGTGAGACTTCTGTAAGAAAACAGGCTTCCAACAATCCTTACTGACTCTACACACTATCTATTCAAGTATTTGTAGAAAGGACTTCCAGTGACTTTTGGAAAAGAGCTAGATTGAGCTGAGCATGATAGCTCATCTGTAATTCCATCACTCAGGAGGCTGAGGTGGGAAAATCAAGAATCCAAAGCCAGCCTAGATTACAAACAGACTACTCTTTCTATTTTTATTGTTAACAAAGGCAGTCTAGAGATGGGCTTCATATATAGCTATGGACATTTTCTTGGAGATATCTGAGCTATTTGACACTGTGTAGGGCTGTGAAATCCTCTGGACATAACCAGAAACCATTTTCTGTGCTATTGTGCTATGCAAATGGTGATTGGTTTTAATGATATCATTCTCACTGACCATCCCTTGTCCGTGATGTTGAACAGTTATTTGCCATTTGTAGTCTCCAGACAGTATCAATGCTTAAAAATACCTCAAAGCCCCAAGGGTCTCCCCTCACCCTAAAAAATGAATCCTCAGAAAAAGCTGGGACTCTTTAATCTTAGCAGTTGGGAGGTGGTTGTAGAAAGGTGCAGAACTCAGGGTCATCCTCAACTGCATAGAACATTAGAGGTTAGCATAAGGCTACATAAGATCTTGTCTGATGAAAACAAAACTCCTTAGGTGCTGTTGCCTATTGAGCCTTTTTGGTGTTGTTAATTGTTTTTACCATCTTAGGTTCAGTTTTGTTTACATATCCTTTAAAGAAAGTTTGCTTGAGGACTGGAGAGAAAGCTAGTTGGTAAAGTGTTTGCCACACAAGCTTGAGGAGCTGAGCTCAATCCCAGTACTTACATAAAAAAGCAAAGTGTGTTGGCATGTGCATTTGTAATTCAGGTGCCTGGAACACAGCATCCTGAAACCCTGGGGCTCTTTAGCCAGTCAGCCTAGCAATGTCAAGCTCCAGGTCCCAATGAGAGACTGCGCTCAAAAGAAGTTAACAGCTCCTAAGGAACAGCACACTCAGTTTCCTCTGCCCACCCCACATGTACACATATATGCACGTCTTAAGAACATGTGTATATATATACCCTCAGCTTGAGTAGGACATGGAAAGCCCAGTTGAAGTTGTTTTGTTTTAACCCCCCTTCCTTTCTCCCATTCCTCATCTCTTTTTTAAATTACATTTATTTACTTACTGGGGAGGTCATATGTGACAGAGGGTGCACATGGACATCAGAAGATAGTTTTGCTGTTGTTTCTTCTCTCCTTTTTAATTAATGCATGTGATCTGGGGATCAGATTCATGTCAAAAGGCTTTGCAGCAAGCCTGTTTACCTCCTAAGCTAGCCATCTCACTGGCTCCTCTCTCTCTCCCTGTCCGTGTGTGTGTGTGTGTGTGTGTGTGTGTTAGTCTTTTTGCCTACAGTCTACCATGTGTATACATGGTTCCTACAGACAGATACCATGGGATGGTTTTGAGCTGCCATGTTGGTATTGAGAAGTGAACTTTGGAAGAGCAGCCAGTGCTCTTTAACTACTGAGTCATCTCTCTAGTCCTTCTTTTTTCTTTTTGAAACAGTCTTGATCTCCTGATCCTCTAGCCTCAGCCTTCGCAGTGCCGGAGCCATAGACATAGTGTGCTCCTTGGCTCCTTACGTTTTGCAGCTGGCCTGGAGCTATAAGCCATTAATTCAGTATCTGCTAAATGTCATTCCAGAACGAACAGCAGCAGTGGCATATCTTCTTACTCCTTCAAAGGACGGTTGATACATCTTGCCTGCTGGACTAAAGGGCCCAGATTAATAGTTTCTGGGAGATGTACCTGTCCTGTGACCTATTAACTATTGGGCACATTTCACATGGGCTTTTTTTCTCAGCACCCGTGCTCCCAGGACGTGTGTGTGTGTGTGTGTGTGTGTGTGTGTACAACCGTCTTTAGCACTTGTGCTTTAGGACTTAAATGCTTAGGTTCTTTTTGAGCCACTTGTTTGAAAGTGATTTGCAAAGAGATAGTTAGTATGCATTCTTGTACTCCCACCCTCGGTATCTGTCTATCTCAGATTTTAAAAGCAGGGTTTCACTGGTTTTCTTCTTAAGCTTTATTTATTTTGTGTGTATTTTATGCAGTGCTTTTTTCTGTCTACATGTACGTGTGTACACTACACGTGTGCCTGATGTACAGGGAAGTAAGCAAAGGGCATCAGATCCCTGGGACTAGACTTATGGATGGTTGTAAGCTGCCATCTGAGTACTAGAAATCAAACCTGGGTCCTCTGCAAGAGCAATAAGTACTCATAACCACTGATACATATCTGTAGTTCCTCTCTTTTAACTCTTGATTCTCCAGCCTCAGTACCACCATGCTGTGTACTTAATACTCTTTTTAATTTGGTGTTACTGTGGTAAATAGAATGATTTTTCCCTTTTGGACATAAGAGAGACTCTGTGATAAGGCCATAAATCCCTTATGACCAGGAGTTTGGGTTTACAGACTCCTTTCTGGTTGTTGGTTGGTTGGTTATCACCATTGCAATCAGAAGAGGGTTGGACTTTGACAGATGTACAGTATTAGTAGGACGAGTGAAGATCTTTTATGAAAGTAATTCTATGAGAATGAGAAAATGAGTTTTGTTTTGTTTTTAAATAATAGGCTTTGTAGACCAGGCTAGCTTCAAACTCATGAAGTTCCCTCTCCCTGTCTCCTGAAGGCTAGGATTAAAGGCATATACCACCATGCCCAGTGTGACAGACAAAAGCAGAATGTAAAGTTGTTGTCGTTCTGCTTTAGCCGTATCTGCAGCAGAACAGTCATGAATTTTTTGCTCTTTGTTCTGAGGCTTCCACCCCTACCACTGGTCTGAGGAGGAGAGTGAGTTTCATGTGTTAAAATCAAGCATCAGATGCAGCTGACTGGTCTCTTACGAATTCTAGAAGTCACAACCAGTACTAGTTTCTGGCCATTCCTTGGCTAGAAGTTAAAAACTGAATTTTGAGACAAGCAGTGTTGTTACTGCTGTTACCCAATTAAGGTTAATTGGCTGCTTATGTTCTTAGATGTGAACATTACCCACCTGAGACCATTAAGAAACCAGAATGTGCTGGGTGTGGCGTATAGAAGTGAGGTCGGAGACTCACTTCGAATTGAAAGCCAATCTGGGCTACATAGTGTAGGATGTGTCCCAGTAGAAATCACCACTGTGGATTTTGTTCCTTCTCCTGTTCCCTAACAAGTGAGTGGCAACTCCCAGGGGGTTGGTGAGTAAATCAGTGATCCTCACTAAGCTGTGTTCTTTGACCATCTGTAGCCATTGTTTTAGTGAATTTATTGTGTTAAAAATGGATTCATCAGCTGGGCAGTGATGGCGCACACCTTTAATCCCAACACTTGGGAGGCAGAGGCAGGTGGACTCTGTGGGTTCGAGGCCACCCTGGTCTACAAGAGCTAGTTCCAGGACAGGCTCCAAAACTACAGAGAAACCCTGTCTCAAAAAACAAAACAAAAAAAAAAATGGATTCATCAAAGGGGGTAGGTTACCTAAACTTGTTCCCACATGGAACATCAACTACAGTGGGTACCTCTGGCTGCACATCCGACTTAGCTCTTATGATGTCATTAAATTCAGGGCTCCTATTAAATTACTCACCAGGTAAAATCTGCCCCCAAGTCAGATAGCCTGACTTTGACCCCAGAACTCAAGGGAAGGAGAATACCTACTGCTTGCTCTAAGTACTCCTGCATGGCACACGTGTTTCCACACACAAAACAGATACTTCCAAATGCTACAGATGTAATAAAGAGACTAGAAGGATGTCTCGGCAGTTAAGAGCACTGGATGCTCTTGCAGAGGAACTGGGTTTAATTCTCTGTACCCACATGGTGGCTCACAATTATCTGTAATTAAAGTTCAAGAGGATACAACACCTTCTTTCAGCTTCCATGGGCTCTAGGCACATACATGGTGCACAGATATGTATGCAAGCAAAATGTTCATGCACAGAAGAAAAAAAGTTAATAAAAAGTAAAGATTTAATTAAATTGAATTGAATATGTCAGAAGTGCAGTGAAGAAGTTCACATGCAACAACACACATCTTGGTGTCAGTACCAGCACCCTAATGCTCTGAATTCTGAGGTCGGAGAGTGAGGGAGGTGAGTTTTCAAAGAAATACACCACCACGAGGTTTCCTGTGTACATCTCAGGCCTCACACTCAAAGTATGGTCTTAATCTTCTTTATAGTCCATATCTTTAATTTACATATTTAAGCTGAAACTCGAGAATGTTTTAAACTTAACCTCCAGGGCTAGCTGAAAAGTAGCTGACCTGTGAGGAGAGGAGCAGAGCCCGTGGGCACAGGCTCCTTTGCCAGTACTGACAGGCTTCACGTTGGCACTGTTCTGCTTTGTTTTCTTGGTTTCAAGTTTTAAAAGAATCAAAAGATTCTCATATCATTCCAGTTTTACATCCGCCTGAAGTGTGTGATTATCACAAGGCTTTAGGAACATGAGGAATACCTCTGGGAAGGATGGACATGGTCATCCCTGGAAGCTTTCAGTGTGAGGCTGACTCAGAAACAACTGGGAACAGAAAGAAAACAAGCACAAACCAGAACAGTGTGACCACTCTAGCCCTCTCCTCTTGCTCACACAGTCTTGCCTGGCAAATGCAGGACAAAGGCCACTGAGGCAGCAGACGATGGGTGTGCATGTGGATGACGCCGTTCCCTGGCAGCAGAGTGCTGCAACAGAAAACAGCACTCCCCATAGGCTGTACAGATGATTGCAAGTGGTTTTATTTATTGCTGTTGTTTTGTTGTTAAGACTTGTTTTCTGTATGTGAGGTTTTTTTTTTATGCATGTATTTATGTGCACCATATATGAGCCTGGTGCCTGCAGAGATCAGAAGGTGTCAGGTCTTCTGGAATTGGAGTTGCAGATGGTTATGTATCACCATGTGGATCCCAAGAACTGAACCTGGATCCTCTATAAGAGTAACAAGTGTTCTTAACTGTTGAGTTTCTCTAGCTCTGATTGTAGGTTTTAAGGAGTGTTTTGGTACTTAGTCTAAAGTTGTATGACCAGAGCAGTGAAATTATTGTAAATTTGAAATAATTTTGACCATACAAGCAGAATGTTCCTTGTTCCAAGTGCTTGGGACTGAAAGTGTTGTGGATTCCTGAATTCCTCAGAATTTGAAATATTTACGTACACATGATAAACTAACTTGATGATTTGACACTTCTATTCTTTGATGAATAGAAGTGGGCATGAAACTCACTTCTATTTCATGGGCATGTAAATGCACATAGGCTGTCACAGCTGGCTTTGAATTTCACTCATCATATGAGATCCAGTAATTTTCTCCTTATCATGATGGTGCTCAGAGTCTCAGATTTTGGACGAGGGATTACAACTCACTGATCTTCCTGTCCCTATTGTGTACTTTTTTCACAGATGGTGACATGGTGCATCTTTTAGTTTCTCTTGTTCCATATCCAAAAATTCTGTCAATAACAGAGCAGAAATACATTTATTAAAAATTATGTATGTACTGTTTTCTTTGTCCCTATCCCCAGTTAGTAAAATATAACTATTGCCTCTTCCATTGTGTTCAGAGTTACAGTGTAGAGGTATCTTGTGTAGTAATACAGAGCTGTAATCCTATCGTTGAGGATTTGAAAACAAGATTGACAATTCCAGGTCAGTCTAGGCTACATAGTGATAACCCTGTCTCAAAAAAATATATGACAGTGTAGTATGTGTGGTATGTGCAGTGTGTGTAGGTTATATGCAAATGCTGTACTATTTTATTTAGGAGATTTGAATATCCTTGGATTGTTGATGAAGGTACAATCTTGGAACCAGTTTCTATGGGTTGAGAGATGAATGTACTAAGTTTGATGCCCATTGGTGGAAGGACCTTAACTTAAAATGTTGGTAGATACCATCAGTAAGTTCTGTTCTTGTACACAGTGCTTGCCAGCATTTGCATTCATTGGGAACTTATGTCAAGACAGAATAAATGTCAAGAAAGTTTCTTCTGTTACCAAAAAGCCTCAGTGTTGTGTGTGAACTGTAATCTTAACTGTTGGGGAGTGTGATGGCTGTCCTCATTCTGTTTAGGCCACTGAAAATGTACCTGGGAGGTGTTTGCTGCCTGGAGAGCTGGGTTCTAACATGCAGCTGCTTTCCATGTTCATCAGTATACTTTAAGCCCTGTAACTCTGTAGAGCATAGCTTTGAGACTTTTATTACATAGCATCACATCATATGTAGGTTAACTTAAACAAGTATATATGCTTTATATTTAGCCTTTAGCCTCCATCCTAATCCTGATCTTATTTGCAGGATGCCAGGGTTCATCTCCTTTGACTCCGTCCCTAGAGCTAGACTTCAATGATTTTTTTCATATTTGTTTCTAAATTTTTCTTATTTTATGTATGGTATGTGTGGATGCCATGTGCCACAGTACTTGTGTGGAAATCAGAACAATTCTGTGGAGTTGTTGCTCTCCTTTACACTTTACAGAGTCCCAGTGATCAGACTCGGGTCATCAGGCTGCACCGTTGAGTGGCAAACCCGTTTACCCTTCGAGCCATCTAACCAGCCTTTGGATGGACCTGATTTTTACAAACTGTTTTTATTTGAAGGTCTTCCTTTTCCACTACTAAAATTGTGGGTCTGTTTCCTTACTAAACCTAGAGATCTGATCTCCAGTAATGAAGCAGCACTCAACTTTGTTCCTAACAGTTGGAAGCTTATTTGTTATTCACCTTCTTTAACCAGGAACCATCCAAAACTTTCTTTCTGGAATCCTGTGTATAGCATGGTGGTAATTCTGCAGACAGCCAAGAGTAGCCTCTGAAGAAAGTATAGAAAGAAAAGGGCCATGGGTGAAGGTGGGTGTGGGATTGCTGTGATTCTTGTTTTTTGCATTTGTAGGAATCCTGTCTTTTTGTTAGGGTTTGAAAGTGGGGGGCCAGGGTATTTCTAAATTGGTTTTCATGAGTGCAATAGTCCAGGCCTCTGATGCAAATCACCAGAGTACTCCTGCAGCAGGGGTTCTCAGCCCCCGGGGGGCAGGAGTGTTGCATGTCAGAGAACCTGCCAATCAGATATTTACATTATGGTTCATAACAGTAGAAAAATTACAGTTATGAAGTAGCAATGAAATAGTTTTATGGATGGGGGGGTCAGCGCAACATGGGGAACTGTATTAAAGGATCACAGCGTAAAGGAGGTTGAGAACGTATTACAGCATGTGGAAGAGAAGACATATCGATGTGGTACCAGGGCTTGAGTGCTGGGCTCCACTCACCTGGCAGTGTGCCACTGAAGGCCTGGTATAGATGTGGCAGTCAGTTGACATAGTTCCTAGATGTGTAGGAGATGCACAGGGGCCCACCTTATAGGCAACAGTGGACAGTCTGTGAACATTTTCCAACACACAGAAATGGAGTTGTTCATAGAGTGAAAATGACCTGGAATACATTTTTTTTTTTTTTAAAACAAAGGTCTTTCTAGCACACAGGCCACCTACTTACTGTTCATTTCCCTGCTGTGTCAGAGCTTCCAAATTTTGGGGAGTAGTGACACTTTCATAGTACAGGTGACACATTTGAAAAGTTTTAACTTCATGTTTTATAAGGAATTGTCCTTGCGGTCATATATTTTACGACAATGTGTAGAGAAGAACAGCATTTGTTTTGGGTCTCCACTAGCTCCTTGTGGCTGTTTCTCTAAGTTTAGACAAATTAGAGTAACTGTGTTCTTTAGTCACACTGGCTGTGTATATGTGCCTGTTAGACCATGTAGCCCAGTGGACATCTGTACCGCCAGAGAAAGTTATCAGCATTGTTCTAGGGGCACAGACTTCCTTCTCTTTGCATGGTAAAATGCAGTAGTATAAGGCCTTCAAATGGTAGGCACTCTACAGGTTTTGCTAAGCAAGCTTACAAATTACAACAGCACCCAAACTGAAATGCGAGTGGCTCTCGGGTGGTGGAAATGCAAATATTCTGTATACTTTTGCACTTCAAGAAGCTCAGAGCTGATTTATACAAACTCTTAATCCGTTTACATCCACCTAGCTAGCTAGCTTGGACAAAATCATTAGTTCTTCCATGAGACTTGCTTATGAGGAGAGAGCTAGCTCCCTTTGTTTCCAAAGTTTTGAGAGTTAGATTGCCTGCTAGATTGAAAAAAGTCTGTCTGGACGAATTAAGTTCAGGGATGTGCAAATCTGAGCTTTTGTGATTGTGTGCATCTTTTTCTGCAGGAGAACTGCGGCACATCACCAAGCTGAAACCCTGGAGCCTCTTTGATGTACTTGTGGAAAAGTATGGCTGGCCCCATGAAGACGCTGCACAGTTTACAGATTTCCTGATTCCTATGTTAGAGATGGTTCCAGAAAAACGAGCCTCAGCTGGCGAATGCCTTCGACATCCTTGGTTGAATTCTTAGCAGATTCTACAAATATAGCATTCTGAGCTAGCAAATGTTTCCCAGTACATTGGACCTAAACAGTGGCTCTCATTCTTTAACAGGATCACAAGTGAGCTGGCTCCACACTCAGACCTTTGTTTTGCTTTGAGGTACTGTTGTTTGACACTTTGCTTTCTGTGCACCATGATCCTGGGGAAGGGTAGTCTCTGTCTTCAGCTAAGTAGTTTACTGGCCATCTTCTTCTGGAAACAATAACATGTCTCTAAGCATTGTTTCTTGTGTTGTGTGACATTCAAATGTCATTTCTTTTTTGAACAAAAAATACTTTCCCCTTTGTGTTTTGGCAGGTTTTGTAACTATTTATGAAGACACATTTTAGCTGGGTATTATATAATTTACAATCTTAAGAAATTATCAGTTGGAACCAAGAAAGAATGAGAAAATATACAAATTTTTCTTCTGGCAAAGGGAAATCATTCCTGTATTATAGTGTATGTAACTGTTATTTTGCATAAATAGGGGACGAGGATTCACATTCAGAAAAGCTACCCAGTCCTGAGTGCTTTTTAGCATACATTGCATGTTGCAGATTTCCACTGCTTCAAGAAGTTGCACAAACTTTTCATTCCATAACGGTCCAAATGGCTCTGGATTTGGTGCCACTTGAAAGGAAGGCTTTAAATTGTGGCACTTTAAAGGAAGAAAAACTTGGTTTTCATTCAAAAACTTATGCTATAATCTAGCAGTCCCATTTGTATTTTTCATATTTTTAAAACTACTTTTTAAGAATAAGGCATTTCCACTTAAAATGTGATGGCCCAGTGCCTCCTATCAGCACTGTAAGTTAAATATGTAGATTAAATTGGACAAGAGAAATATGTTGTGTGTGGAATGAAAATAATAATATATTTTTGGAAAAGCATGATCGTGTTTGTCTAAAACACAAGGTGTGGCTTATAGTTTGCAGCACAGTGGACAGAACACTCCTCACAGCTTAAAGGTAACAGTGATCATGTTCATTCCATAAGCAGCTTTACTCGCTACAGCAGTTTTACTCCTTTTCATTGTCTTTCCATGAATGAGAAAATTTCCCCTTTGCAGGCCGCATACAATTTTAGTTTCTGCAGTTCCTTAAAATTAATTGTAGAATTCAGGATACAAACCATTAGTAGGCAATACAATTTTAGAATGTAACATAGAGAGGTATATTTAGCCTCTTAGAAGTCAGTGAATTGAATGTCCTTTTTTAAAAAATTTTTATTCATTAAGGTGCCTCGTTTTTCTTGACTTTGTTCATTACATTTATCCATATGCCTTTGCAATAATTAGATTGTGAAAAGCTAACAAGTGTTGTAACAATAATCCTTTGTTTGGGGTGCTTGCACTTGTCTAAAAAATTAAAGTGTTTGGGTTTTTTTTTCCAGACATTGCCTTGGTCATTGCCCTGTATTTGAAGTGACAGAATCAACATACATTTGCTCTCAGTAGAGTGTCACCAAAGCTAAAGGAGGTACAGATGAAGTCATAGGATACATTAAAGCTTACTACCAGGGTGTGGATTTTAGGAATGAGGCTTCAGTGTGGATGGTCCCTTTTTTAAAATCAGTGTTTCATCATAAGTGCACCGTTTTCGTCCCTCTTACCCATTATCTTTCACTCTGAGCAGACAAAACACAAATCCTTTAGCATTGTGAGGTAGAAGGTTCCACTCGTTTATGTACTATGCATGCTGAGTTTTTCTAATGAGGCTGTCCATGTAGATCCTATGACAGATGGTGGCAGTTCAGTGTTATCATCATGAAACACTTGTATAAGAACCACAAAGTATATATTTATGTCTTCCCTATGTCTGAAAGACTTTTTATGATTTGAATGAAATTTGTCTAATGTAGTTTTAGCTCATGTTGGAAAAGAAAGCTAGAATATAATTTTAAGGTAGTTTTCCTGTTGAATACCTTAGCTATTTTACATACAAGAAGTTCTACAAAGAATACACATTTGTGATTGGTTATATCAGATTCTTGGTAGCATGCTGATAAAAAATATAAAGATTGGGTGTTGTGGTTAATCCCTGGGAGGCAGAGACAGGTGGATTTCTGAGTTCTAGTCCGGCCTGGTCTACAGGCCTTGGCTGGCTAGTGAGGTCCTGTATGAAAAGTCTAAAAAAAGAAAAGAATAAATATTCAGAACACCATAACCAACTCAGTATTTTTAGTTCAAAGACCCTGTGAAATCCTCATGGAAAATTATAAGCAGTAGCTCATGTATGACTTTAACAGGTTCAGAAATAGCTAATCTGGCAGAACTCGCCAAAGAAAAAAGTGGGTATTAAGAGTTCCAATGAAACATCCTTTTTAGGTGAGATCTACTTGCTTTTTCATATTCTCTGCACCATGAATGATTTATTGATAGATAAGGTAATAAGTAGAACTTTCATTGGAGTGGAAAACATGCTCAGATTATTTTCCTTTTATTTTTTTTTTTCCTTAGCCCTGGCTGGTCTTAAACTCAAGAGATCTGCCTTTCTACCTGGGTGTGCCACTCCTTTCCCTAGCGCACACACACTTTTAATTAATTAAAAGCTTGGTAAAACTTGTATTTAGCTAATATCCTTCAGGTAACAGCTTTCATTCTGAATTTCTTAATATAACTGGTTATTTTGAAAGTATGTGGATTTAAAGATGTTGAATAGAGGGTAGTCCATTTTAAGGAGTTGAATATTATTGACATTTTCATGCTAGTTAGCTTTGCTCTCTGTCTGATATTGTCTGGAGGAACAATGAAACTTCATTTTTCAAACTGTTTCTTTAGTGAACATCCTAAGAACGTTGACAAATATGGCAAAGTTGAGCTGGGCAGTGATGGCCACACACTTTTAATTCCAGCATTCAGGAGGCAGAGGCAGGTGGATCTCTGAGTTTGAGGCCAGGCTGGTCTACAGAGTGAGTTCCAGGACAGCCATGACCGTTTCACAGAGAAACCCGTCTCAAAAATCCAAAAAAAAAAAAAAGGCAGCATTGACTGATGCTCTTCAGAAAATTGAAGAGGATTAAGAGGATTATTGGGGTTAAACCCTAAGGGCGCTGTCTTCCCATGTATCATCAGCAGCTGGTTTTCAAGTGGAAATTAAATGATACGATTTAAGTCACTGCCAGATCTCAGTCATTTTAAAAGTTTACTTTTGTCCCTGATGCACAAAGTTTATACGCTATGCCGAAATTATGCCATGTGTTTGAATGTTGATAAATAGGCTCACTGCTATTGATAGATTTCATACTCCTGAGAGGTAGGCGGCAAAAGCTGGAAATTAAAAAAAGAAAAAGATATTCACTGAGGCCCCCTTCATTCTACTTGACATATTTCAGCCTGCCTTTCCTCTTTGTTTTAAGAAATCCATTTTCTACAACTTAAAAAAGCACTAAAGCTAGATAGTAAACATTACAATTTCATATCAATTCTATTAGTAGGGTATTACAGTGATATTCTAAAGTGCAAATTAAATCTTTTTTGTGTTTTAGGTAAATTATTTCTTTTCAAACTGTTAAGCTACAGTGCATCCGTTTAGTGTAAATACACTAATAATCTGGATTAATTTTGTAATTCTGTATGTTAGACTGTTATTAAGAAGTAAAGTCATACACCTTGGCTGTTTAATTTCCTGTGACTCATGCCTCATGAAGAAATGGCAAATGATAGAAAGGAGACTTTGGGAACCACCCAGATTCATTGCTGGTAGCCTGCCGTGCAGTTGAGGTAGCAGTTACTAAGGAAGATGGAAGGTTCTTTCCTTACAAATTATATTTGAAAATCGTTAACTTTTGTAAAATCATTAAGCAGATCTCAATCTCAGAAGTTGTACAGAACAGTTTAGTAAAACTGACATAATTGTGATTTATTAACATGAATTAAAATGCCCAACCAGTGCTTCAATGTGACAGCATATTTGAAATAAAAAGGAAAGGTCATATATTGTACTACTTTCACAGAGATCACACTTTTGCAAAAGACTTGCCATATGTACAATGCTATTACCAAATGAAAAGGGCTGGAAGGAATTATATATTCAAAAGAAATGTAGTATTTACAGTCTGTCAGGAATCACTATATATTAAATTACATTTTGCTTGCAAAAAACTGATAAAACAAAATGAGCCATGTCCACACACCAAATTATAAAAACCTGTATTGCATTTTCAGATCTAAGATGCACTCACAGAACTGCTGACCATAAAAAAAGAAATCCTCATAGTACTTTCCTTATTTAATGCATATGTATAAAATAATATAGAAAATACTCACTAAATGAATTTAACTGCAACAACAAAATTTAAAGGTCATGTAGCATCAGCTCCATGGCCAGAAAAACAGCTGGAATGTTCACCTACAAAATAAAGATGCCTATGACTGGCTTAAGAGCACATTTCTTAAGGAATCTTAAAAGCAAAAATGGGAAAAATACAATGAAAGAGCACTGGTGTTTTTTTGGTTTTTTTTGTTGTTGTTTTGTTTTTATACAAAGTTTCATGTACAAGCTTTAAAAAGTACCTTAATAGGTACATATGAAATATACAGTTTATCTTACAGAACATTTTAAAAAATGTTATTAGAGTCCATTTTAATGCCACCCGGAACCGTGGTAATTGTTTTGAAATGTTGGTGGCACCTGTGCTCTGTGAATTGGAATTTGTCCAGGCACTGGAGATGCCTGCTGAGGTCCTTGCACCCCATGTGGCAGGGCCACAGAGCCAGGATGAGGATGAGGACAGAACCCTGAAGCAGGAGGTGTTGGAATACTGTTAGGTCCTTGGGGCTGATGATGAGGACCTGCAACTGGTAATGGACAATGTGGCCCTGTTCCGGAAGGCTGGTGTTGGGGTCCTGGTCCCAGAGTGGTGTGATGTGTGGCTTGTGAGGGATACGGTGGTACAGCTGGATGAGCACTTGCAGGAAAAAGTGGAGGTCCTTGATGAGGTGGGTGGTGTAAGGCTTGACCTGATGTTGAATGATGCCCAGAGACCAGAACACTGGCTGGAGGAGGAGGAGGTGGGGGAGGTGCTGAGTTTACCACATGCTGGTGTTGTGCTTGTAGACTTTGTAGTCCTGTGGAAGGGTGGGGCGGTGGGTGGTGATGTGGGGCAGGACCAGGAGGTGGAGGGGGTGGTGGTAAATGATGTCCAGTAGTTTGAGAGTGAATGTGTGCCCCAGGGGTGACAGCATGAACTTGCCCGACCACATGTGCTATGGAGTGCTGCTGATGTGAGCTTGGCTGCTGAATGAGGTGTGGTCCTGCGGCAGGTGGTGGTGGAGGCGGGGGTGGGACCACAGCAGCAGTTGGATGGTGAATGGTGGGGCTCTGAGATGGCAGAAAATGCCCTGCAGTAACGTGGTGTCCTGGAACTGATTGCTGGCTTGCGGTGCCAGGAAGTGCTTGATTTGGTCCAGATGTAAACACAGTTTGTTGGGAAAGACTACCTTTTAGCTGATTATAATTCTGAAAGTTTGCAGAGGGCTGCTGGTTTTGATAGTATGATGAAGGGGGCGGAGGGGGCGGAGGGGGCGGTGCCGTGCTGTTGAGACTTTGTTGGTTAAACTGACTATATGTTGCTGAAGATTGTCCTGAGGGTGTCTGTGTAAATAATGCTCCAGAAGTTGCCTGCTGAGTATTGGCTTGAAGGTTCTGTGCTGCTGGATAAAAATTTCTCTGAGTCTCTCGCTGAGGAGTTCCAACTTGAGGTGACTGTGAATGGTGAGGCCTGAAGGGAGACCCTAAGTGCTGTGAAGGAGGCTTTGGTGAGAGGTGACCATGCTGCACAGCTGTGTGAGGCGTGCAGGACTTGGCAGGGTTTTCTATGTGAGGTGATGGAGGACAGTGCAACTTTGTTGGTGCAGAAGGCAGCTTTTGTGGAAGTTGCTCATTTGCATTGCGAACATGGGCCTGAGGAGGATGGTTCTTGGAAAGTGCTGGGGTGTTATTTGACAGCTGTTTCTGCTGGAGCTCTGTTTTTAGGTGAGCGCTGTTCTCAGCTTCTGACACAATGACAGTTGCCTCCCAGTGGGAATCTGGTTTTGTGAGTATTTTCCCATGTGACTGAGCAGGATTTATCGGCCCCGGTGAACTAGGCTATGAAGAAAAAAAAAAATCACATAAATGTTTTGTTTATGTAATTTTAAAAAATATATAAAGTACCTTGAAGTTCACACTCACTGCTTACTATATTTTAAAAGAGGGCAGGAAACATTGTCAGCATGACAAGCTCAGAGGCCCATGATGGTGAAAGGCGAGTTTTTCTGAGTACATTTTGTAAGTTCTTATAGTGAGTTAGCTTAAACTGAATTCTTTCAATTTTGATCAATTAATGGTCTTTAATTTGCCTTTTCTTCTTCAAACAGAGAGGTGTCTTTCCTTAAAACTCAGCAAGTTTTAATTTCTTAACACTAATTTCTTGACCCAACTAAAGATAAACTGCTTTGGATAAATAAAAAATTGTTCATAAAACGTACCATTTAGACTTTTAATACTTTTTTAACTTTATAAGGGTGACACCAGTGTAAGACTATGTAAATGCCTATGATTTTTTTAATTTAAAAGTCCAAGGCACTCAGATCCCTCACCTTTAGTTTACACACATTGGCTCAGCGTTCCTTTTGAATGTCACCTGAGCTTTTGTTTGTGGAGTGCTGACTGGCAGGTCATAAAATTGTTTCCATGAAAACAGGAGTAAACACTGCAATGTTGAGCCAGAGCTGTTTGTCCCAGTTGAGCATAAGAATGAGTAAACAGGAAGAGTATAGAAAGTATAAACTAATACTTGATATAGTCAGTTTTTTGAAATGGTAAACTTTAAAGATCATTGTTATTACCTTGCTCATTTTTGAAGGGCTCTGAGAAGTGTCAGGGGATGGACATTCACTCATAGTTGTGGGTTCTGGATTTTCAGGATCGGGATCTGTAAAGTAGAAGAAACCTACAGTAAATGAAAGGTTACAAGACAAATAGCTCCTCCCATGCAGACAGACACACAGTGCTTGCTGTGTACAGCTTCTTTCTAACTATAAAGTACTTTAAAATAATAGCCATGATAAGTCATCTACTTACTGACCTGCTATCAGTTCACTCAAAGAAGGGACTAGGCTCTTAGCGTGTACCGGGGGAATGTGATTTGAATGAGATGAAGGTGAAGACTGAACATGACTCGGTGAACATGAGACACATGGTGATTCTCCCCCTGGAGATGAAGCAGAGCAGACCCAGAGAGAACATTAGTGCTAACAGAGAACAGGGGACAAACAGCTGCACTTGGCAGAGAAGAAGCAAGCATGCTCACCACTGTCTTTATCTCTGCGGTGGTCGCTGAGCAGCAATGCTCGCTGGTAACTCCGTTCTCTCACTTGTTCCACCGAAGTGGAGGCAGTCCTTTAAAATAAAACACATCCTCAGGTCAGAGATGCTGCTGCCACCTAGATGACACCTTCTGCCTCTTGATGAATGAAATGTCTTCAGATGAAGGATTCTGCTATTCTGGGATAGCACTTTGGTATTAAGCTTTGAGAAAAACTGTCTCATTGAAATTAGACTAACATTAGTCTTTGGCAATTTCCTGGTAAAAAGGAAGGTATGTTGGAAATATTGTGTTAACATTTATCAGGTCATTTCAACTTAACAAAGGGAGCAAAAATACTGCCAAAAAAATGCCCATGTCAAAATTGTAAGTTTGTAGTGGGAAGCTACATTGCAGAGCGAATGTGGCCTTTTGCCTCTTTACAAAACACTGCAACTGCTTCTTCATCCAAGGTAACTGGTAAGGATGTAAAGAAAGAAACCTGTGTAGGATGCTGACTGGGATGACAACTTCTGCAGAAAAGAATATTTACATGGCTAAGATAAGCAACAATCTTTCCAGGTTATGACAATAAACAATCAGGAGGAGTAACTTTCCTAACATTTTTCTCCTTCACAATGGCACATTTTTGAAGGGCTTACCACTGAACTTCTGGGTCTTTCTTCTCATTGGCATTGGCGTCTTTAACAGGACAGGTACTGCCGCTCTCTTCACAAGAGGCATTGTGAGTGGCAGTTGGCGGTGGTAAAGGCAAGCTAGCCTGGTTTTCTACCTGCTCGCTGTTTTCACTGCCATGGACACATCCATCGCCACTGTTGCTCAGGTTCCCGCTTGTGTGAGGTGATACACTAATCAAAGCAAAGTTTTCTGTCTTAGAACCACTTTTCCTAGCTTCCCGTTGTCTCTTACGGTATTCTAACAGAGAAACCTTAAATAAGAAAAAAAAAAAGTAAATCTTTTATTCTTGTGTTGTGTATCAGAATCAATTTTAAAAAGGATACTGTAACATTTATATTAGGAAAATTATGTAAAAATAATTGAATTTTCCATAAATAATTAACAATTATTAAATGCCTACTATATGCCAGGCATGGTATTTAGATGATTTATATGCATTATCTCATTTAATCCTCACAACAACCCTAAGAAATAAGTATATTATCATCCCCATTTTACAGATGAGGAAATTGAGTAACTCACTCACTCCAGGTCACACAGCTGGTGAGTGTTGGAGCCGGGATTCGAACCTAGGTCTTATTTGAAAGCCCGTGCTCTTTCCACTATACTACATTGCTTCCCACAAAGTTGCCAACTGGACTCTGTTATAAAAATTAAAAGCACATATCACTAAAATGCGGTGACTTATACACATCAGTTACTTAACAAATAAGTGTGTTTTCTCCCATTCTTGCAAAATAAGGCATTCTGTCTCAAAATGAGGAACTTGTGTATTAAGATAGAATCTTATCAAACATATCATACTTTCCAAAGCACTCTCACATCCATGGCCTAAACACTGTAAGTATTATGAGATGGTGAGGAGGCATTTCTTCTCTCCAAGGCTGCCTGCTCAATGTAAAATAAGAGAAATAAGAACAATTATCTACCTATTGTTTTGGTCTTTGGTTTATTTTTTAAAGGTTATTTGTTTTATGAAAGAAATTACCTTGAGTCTTTTATCTCAAACTACATTTCTTATTAGAAGTTTCATATAACTATAATTTGTACTTTCTTAGGAACATCAAATTATTTAAAATGTACACAACACACACACAAAAAAAAACCAAAACCCACCTTAACTTACATAACCAAATTACAAATGCCTCACACAATGCTGTAACTACCAATAAACCCTTAAGAGCACTGAGGAAGAACCCATTCAAAGTACTATAAATTGTTAAATTATAACCTTTTTCTTTTGTGGTGGATTCTGGGGTGTGGAACTCCCGTCGATCAAATTGTCATTAACAGTCCGTCCGAAACCAGAGACAAGCCCATCTTCAGACGTACAGAAGACAGCTGTTTCCATAAACATGCCTCTAGTGTCATCCTGCATCAGGCACTTTGACTCACTTATTCGGAAGCCGCCTCCAATCTCCAACTGATGAGAGGGTGTCAAGTCCCTCAAATTGGAGTTGACTGAGAAGTTAACTCCTGTTCTGTCAGGACTCTTAACCCAGGAAGAATACATTGGGCCTCGCCCAGAGTGGGTGGAGTCCAGTTGACTGTTGGGCTCAGTCCTGTCATGGGCTGGTATTTCCATGGTTTTCTGTAAGGCAGCTGGCTCGACTGCATCGAGTCCCAGTTGAAGATCTGACACAGATTCTTTTTCCCCTGGGCAAGGCCTGTTGATTTCAGTCCTACTCCTAGGGCTGGTATACCCAATAGTTTTTATTTCTTGAAGACCCAGTTCAGTTAAATTGGAATTTCTAAAAGGCGCCAACGTTAGCATGGTTGAAGATCGATCATATCCCTGTTGGTGGTAAGACATAGGGAAATCACACAATGCCATTTAGGGACAATTTACTATCTAACAGTAATTTAAGCAAAATAATATTAGAGAAAAATCAGCAAATGAATGTTTTTTTGATAATTCCTTACCTCTTGGCTGTAAGTGCGTCTCTTTATTTCTGGAGAACTTTCTGGGGAGGAAATATTCTACATAAAAGTAATGAGCAAAGTTAGAAATTAAAATACAAAATATAGTTTATAGACATGAAAAGTTAAAATGAAAAGACTGATGCACGGATTTTAGATTCAAACCTTGTTGAAGAAACTTGCTTTTAGGTCAATTTGATATATACATTATAAAAAAATGCTCATTGTGGCACAAATAAAAATGATTAAATTTATATAAATGTAGGTTCCCAATTTTCTCTTAGTTTCTCACCACACTAGTTAACAAGGCAGGGACAGGGATTTGCCAAAAAAGTTCAGTAACATTCATGCCCAGGAATGTACATTCTTCTCTCCCTGCCCCCACTCAAATGTCTCACCTCAAAATGCATTGTGTTTCCTGGTGTGCCTGGAGTTACTGGGGTCACTGGTGAATATATGGGTTTATAACCATTTCTGTAATTTTCATCATCTGATTTGATCCGTGGAGGAGTCGCAAGTGCTGGGTCCACAGGAGTGGTGTCTGTGTGCGTTGGTGTCGCGTACGGTGAAGGAGAAGGGGTGGAGCTTTCGGAATACGCAGAATCTAGCAACTGATGAAGTCTTCTTTTCTTTAGTGGTGTAGTTAAATCTGTTGGTGAAATAATAATCTATAAGAAACCATAGTGCTGGGATTTGCTATAAGATAAATAACAGTAATTACAATGACTTTGACCCCAAAACTAGTGTTCTTAAAAACATACTAACATGGCATCTTCCTTAAGCTTCCAAGAATTTCAGTATTAGCAAATAGAAGCTTATAAACCTAGAAGTCACAAAAAAGTCTTTATTATTTAAAGTACTAATGTTACTGTAACTGATGTCTGTCCTTTTGAACCCATGGGAAAGCACCTAGCCCCACACTGAACTCCAACCAGTTTTATGTCTACATGCAAAAGGTCTACTGAACAGAAAGAGGAAGCCTATAGCAGCAGGCGGCTTTTCTAATGTACACAGCAGTGAATACTGCCTGTCACAAAACTACAGCTGTCCCTGCCACAATTCCTCACACTAAAACACCACCGAAAGAAACACTACCTGGGAGGGAACAGCTGTCATTTAACAGTAGTGGACTTTTATTTTCACCATTAACTATAGGACTTCTGGATCCTTCCTGACAAGGTAAATGATATTTATGTAAAATTGTTGAATTTTCTTCTTCTAGGGCTTGTTTCAACCATCGCTGAATAAAACAAAAAATAAGCAAGAATCAGTTTTCAGCTATTTATATAGCCTATAAAATGCAAAGCCAATCACAAAAGCATTTCATTGTGAGGAGCTGTAGTAAGGACTGATATTTGCATTTGGCTTCTCCTAGATTTTTATATCCAAAGAAAAGTTTACCTTTTTGCATGAGCCAGAAATGTTTTCAGTAGTTTCTTTTCTTCTCTTTTTTTCCGATAGGAATGGTGATGTAAATCTAATATAATGCTTAGGAGTAGAGTATACATGGGGGCTGTAAGTGAGACCTGGCAAAGAATTGAGCTGTGTAGCTAACACCTCTGGATCTGTAGTTATGCGCAGAGGCCTTTCTGAAAGGCTGTCTGAAGGTTTTCCTGTCTTCTCATTCTTCTCACTTAACCATTCATTGACCAAGTGCTAGAGAACAGAAACATTTGGATCACTATATAGTAATTGCACAGATTCCACTACAGAATATTCTAATATCAAATTAGATATTGGCACATCGTCTAAGACGATAAGTTGGGTAATTTATATTCATGTTATGGGGCTGGAGAGATGGCTCAGCGGTTAAGAGCATGTACTGCTCTTTCAGAGAGGACCCAAGTTCGGTTCCCAGCACCCATATCAGGTGGCTCACAACCGCCTGTAACTCCAGCTCCAGAGGGATCTGACACTCTGGCCTACATGGGTACCTGCACTCATGTGCACATACCCCACAGACAGACAGACACATACACACACGCATAATTTTAGTAATAAGCTTTAACAAGAATTATTCATATTATGTGGTAAAAAATAAACCCCACTATCAGTATTTTCATTTTCTCATTTACTGTTATCTTAAGGACTATTACATAATATTTTATAGGGATAAAATACACGAATACATGTAGAAAATTTATATTATAAAAAGATACTAATTTTTGGCAGGTCATGGTAATATACCACCTATATCCCAGGCTGAGTCAGGAGGACTGGCACAGTTTGAGGCCAGCCTGGGCTACATATAGTAAGCACCTGGCCGGCCAGCCTTTTTTCCCCTTTCTGGTTTTTTTTTTTTTGTTTGTTTGTTTGTTTTGTTTTGTGATATAGCAAATCTAGGAGATACCAGTGAGTACCACAAATAATGCAGGCCTGTGGCTTTATATTTTACACGAGACTGTTGGTTAGGAAAGTCTGTTTTTCAAGCTGTGCATTTCTAGACAAGGTACATGTCACAGTTGCCTGGAGATGAGGTTTTAGTACATGGATAAAAGAAGCATGTCCACATTGACAATCATGGGGACATTAAGAAGTTTGAAATAACCTCTTAAACATCCTATGCTTTTAAACTTCTACCATCCCCCAATGTATATAATTCTGCCTTGGTTGTTGCTGTTCTGTTGGAAATGCTTAGGCAAGTGCTGTCCCACTGAGACACACCCCACCCTCACAATCTCGTCTCTCCTGACTTCCTGAAATACACCTGGTCCTGAAGCTAATAACCTCCTCACTGTTAAAACAACAAAAACAACAACAGTTGGTTAGGATTAGCTTTTGCTGTTGGAGTTTTTAATTTCATAGCTTAAATGTAAATTCTAGAACAAGTATTACATATTCATACACATACAGACAAATGGCCTATCTTCCAAAGCATTTTTGGATCTTTTCCCTTTTCCTTTTCTTAAGAGTTTTTTCTATGTGTCTTTTTTTGTAGGACAACGCTATTCTTTGTATATTAGACAGAATAATAAAATGTTCTGTAAATAAACATAGCACTGCCAACAATTTGCAGTTAATGAATATTTATATTTAATACATATAAAATGTGATATTTGTAGTTGAAAAACGTTTAAAAATTCAAGTTTTTTATTTTAAAAAGAAAAATTTAAGTTTTCTCCTTCCAAATGTTGGTTAAAAAATACACTTACTAATGAAGGCAAGTATCCACTTGCTTGTGGTATGTGGCACACAAGCTTTAAATGAAACATTACTGATGTCTCTAACAAACCCTCTGATTCTCTAACAAGGAAATTAGACTCTGCCACTAATGTATAATCTTGATCTCATACCAGAATACATTAACCATACTTTTCAATGCTTAACAGCCTGCCTACAAACTGTGTGAAATTAGGTAAGAAAAAGACAAACATAAAAAGTTCCAAGATAAGTACATTTATGGTCTAAGTCACCTATCCCTGTATGCTGTCATTTAGAGAAACATAGCAGCCCCTAACATTACACTGTTACTTTTCAGCTGAAAAGTTCAAGTTGATAAAATTCTGTGAGCAGTTTTCCATAAATTTTTTCATTAACTCCGATAATTTTCCAAAGATTTCTATTAATGATTTGATCTAAAACTGATCTTCTGTATACACACAGTGAACCAGAGTGGCAGGGGTGCTTTGCTGCCATGCCTGAAACCCACACAGCAGACAGAGAGAACTGACTCCTGTAACTTATTCTCTGACCTCCATATGTGCACTCTGGCACACAGACAAACAAATACCAAAAACTCTTAAATCCACATTCTTAGTACATTCTCTTGAAATCCTAAGTTTCTTCATATTAAAGTCTTATGATCTACCTGCACAGAGAAATAGTGCTTACCTATCCTTCCCAAGGTCCTGGGTTAGACCCATAGGTGTGGGAGAGGAGGTATGTTCAACCAGTTTCAGAGAAATGAGTATTTTATACATTGATAGACAAGCTTATTTAGCATTAACTGCAATACTAAAGGTCTTTATCTTTAATCTTCATAATACAAACTACTAATGCTCTTGACAATTTGGTACTTCTAATTCTGAATCAAATATGTACAAGTGTAAGATGTAAACTGAATTTTTAAGACAGTTCTTCAGTTAAGAGACACTTGTTGCAAATGGCTCTTACTATCATTAGGAGTCATACCTTCTTTGTTTTGGGGTACTTTGTGGGACATTTATTAAGTGCTGGAATCTCCGCTTCAGTAATTATTTCTGCTACTGCAGTTTCGGTTTCTGGCTCCACAGCAAGTACAGTGTTTTCAATCTCATTCTGTTGTGACGTAACTTCAACGTCAGGAGAGGAGGGCTGTATGTCTGAACACATGCTGACAGTCCTGTGTCTCCGTCGCTGCTGTCCAATGTGAGTCCTACTGCGAGAAAAGCTTTTTCTCTGCTTAGTTCTATTCACTTTGGCAGGGGTTGGCTTGATAGCAGTTTCTTCTTTTACTTGTTCCTAGTTAAAAATATAATAGTGGCACTTTTGATGCTTAGAGATACGTTTGGTTTTAATTATAGCATTATCTATTTTAAATGCTAGCTTTCCAGAATCTTTTTTTAAAATTTATGTATTTTTGCTGGATGGTGGTGTTCCACACCTTTAATACTAGCACTTGGGAGTCAGAGGCAGGTGGATGTCTGAGTTCAAGGCCAGCCTGGTCTACAGAGCGAATTCCAGGACAGCCAGGGCTACACAGACTATTTTTTGTGTGTGCATGTAAGAGGGCAGTCTGTGTGAGCTGGTTCTCTACCACACAGGTGCTGGAGACCAGGTTAAAGTCTGCAGACATGTAGCAGCTTTAGTGGATTAGCCAGCTTCTGATAACAAACCAAAATAATTTACCACTTTCTTACTTCAAAGCAAGGCAAATATGTTCTTATTTCAAGTCTAAATTTCCCATAAGGTTTAAAAATGACTTAGAAGGCTAATATTGGGTATTATTTAAAATCTTTGGGCTGGGGAGATCGTTCAGCAGGTCCAGCACATGTGTATAAGCCTGAAGACCGGCACTGGAACGCCAGAAATCCACAATGACCAAAGAGACAGAACTGACTCAAAGTTGCTCTCTGACATCCACATATATGCAAGAGTATACAAGTATACAGACATAATTTTTGTAGATGTAACTCTACTGTGTAGAAACTATTTTAAGGAACTTCACTCTGAAAATAAAGGTAAACCTAAGTAATGATACCTGGAGAACTTCAACATCAGAGATAATCTGTGATTCTTTACACTCAGGCTTGACGTCCGTCTTGGCTGTGCTGATCCTTTCCAAAGCCTGTTCTCGTCTTTTCTCTCTTTTCTCAAGTCTGGCAAAAGCTTGCAAAATTGCTTCCATTTTCCTTTCTTCTCTTGTCTATGGAATTTAAATTTGAAGTAAATAATATCATTATTCCAAAGGAAAAATTCTAAATGTCAATTGTTCATGACAGATTTTAAAAACTGCTGTGATACTGTTAGCATAACAAATCTATTTTTTGGTAGGATGGAGGAACAGTTTACAACTATTCAGCATTGTGTATGAATCTCAAACTTCATCTCAGTGAACCGTTATGTATGTATGCCACAAAAGGACAATAGAGCGAACAAGCCTTAAAAAACAAACAAAAACTTCCTTGTTTTACCAAACCAAAAAAATTATTAAAAATTTTAAATTTATTGAAAACCCCTAAGGAATCAATATGTTGAAGAAAAACTCAAATGTACTCAAGGAGTCAATGTACTGTTATACTGTGGCAAAGTCTTAATTTTTTGTGAATAGATGTCACCCTGGCAGATTAGTTTTGATGTTTCTGAGACTGTAAGAGAGCACACAACACTCAACACTTCATTGGATGGTTACTGAGTTCAAATAAAAAACGTGGACCTTTGAAACAATACTTCAAAAATAGCAGGCAGTCATAACTGTTTACTCTCCTTTCCCCTTTTGCCCTCGTGCCCTCCATGACAATTCTTTGAAGACATTTCTCCACCTTCTCCTCTTCCTTTCTTACACGTCAAGGGCTGAGGGGACGAAGAGTTCAGTTCTCTGGGGAGAGAACATTAAAAGCAAAACCCAGAGCCTTGAGCAGAGGGCCTGGCAAATGCTTGCGCTGTCAACCAGAACCAGGAAGCAGGTCCATCAACTCTACAGTTCTCCAAATCAAAGGCTCAGAACCATTTGTCTTCCCTCCGAACCAGGAAGCAGGTCCATCAACTCTACAGTTCTCCAAATCAAAGGCTCAGAACCATTTGTCTTCCCTCCTTCGAAGAAAGAACTCAAGATCTGGGTGCCAAAGACTTGGAAGTGCTGGAGCTTCAGCTTTAGTACCAGTAATTACTGGCTGAGATGCAAGCAGTGATAACTGTTGCTTACAAGTAAACATATTCAGTAAGAGAACAGAAGGTGCTAACATAGTTCAACTGCTTTAAAGGAGTTTTTAATTCACCCTTTTTAATTTCCACAGAGGTAAGAGTGCATCTGCTCACACCCTGGAGTGGGAAATTCAAAACACGGTTTCAGTTCTTCACTGGGACTGAAAACTTTAAAGCCAAATTCTTAGACAATTTTCTGTCTATACCTGACTAATTCCTTTAAATCCCCCATAAAAACCTCTATTTCTAAAAAGTTTTATTTAGAAATCTAGACTTCACAAAAGTAATTCTTAAAATTACCTCACCTATTGAACCTGGTAGAGGGGAGACTTTATCTACCATAATTGCTTCTTCTCAAAAACGCTTTTAAAACTTAGGGAAAATATTTTTCAGAAGAAACAAGCTTGTTTACAAAAAATTGTCTTCATAAATTTGTGTGTGGGGGGGGTGTGTGTGTTTGCCTGTGTGAATTTCTGTGGACTATGCACATAGCCCCTGGAGGCCAGAAAGGGGCATATGATCTCCAAAACACGGAGTTACAGGCCGTTGTGAGCCATGGATGTAGGTGTTGGGCAATGAACCCAAGCCCTCTACAGGAGCAAGCAGTAAGGATTCTCAATAAGGAAAATCTCTCTTAAAGGAGCTGAGGCATGCCTCCAGCAAACAGCGAAAAGCTGTGTTAAACTCTAATTTTTTTTTCTTCTAGAATTCCTTTTCAAGCTTCCTCAGGTTTTTATGTGAATGTAGTTAACCACATTGGGTGCCAATTGTTGTAGGGAGAGGGCCCGCTTGTTCTTCCTGCCCGCCCCACTAGCTTAGCCCCGAAATAACCACACAGAAATTGTGTTAATTAAATCACTGCTTGGCCCATTATCTCTAGCCTCTTATTGGCTCTCACATCTTGATTTAACCCATTTCTATTAATCTGTGTATCGCCACGTGGCAATGGCTTACAGGGAAAGATTCGCCACGTCTGTCTCTGGCGGCTCCATGGCATCTCTCCTACTCTGCCTTTCTTCCTCCCGGCATTCAGTTCTGTCTTCCCTGCCTATCTAAGTTCTGCCCTATCAACTAGGCCAAGGCAGTTTTTTTATTCATTAACCAGTGAAAGCAACACATGGACAGAAGGACCTCCTACAAACCACTGATGCTCAAAACTCTTTTATGTGTAACTCTAGGTAGAGTAACAACCAGGTAGATACCCAAGGAAGAGATTTTCTTTATTATAATTATCCTAGAACTTCTAAGACAGCAATGAATGTATGTCAGATTTCTTTGACATAATCCAGTATTTCCTTCTTTTGGATTGTAAGATTGAGGACCCAAGATAAAACTGTATGATGAAAAGGGCTAGACTCGGTGATGTTTGAACTTCCTTAAAATTAGTGTGACTACATGCTGATTAAACAGAACCTTTTAGAGGTGGTTCCTCATCTTTAGTGGTTAAGTCCTTCTAAAATATGTCACATTACATACTACTGAGGGAACAAAAGTGCACATGTATGTAGGTAAGACAAACATAGTGCCTTCCCATAATTTACAAGTTTCCTGATTACTTACTAGTCTTTCTAAGTAATCATTATTTATTACACAAAGCATGAGTCTTACCACATTTTTATGTGTTTATTATATAGCAATAAAATTGAAAGTACTAAAATTCCTAATAACTTTTAAGATTTATCTTAAAATTCTGCAAATGATTGAGAATAAATTATTGGATGAATGAGTAAAAGCCACTATCAGATATTTATTTTTAAAAGATGGGGTCTTTCTGTGTAGCTGAAGACTCAATACTAGACCAGGATGGCCTTGAACTCACAGATCTACCTGCATCTGCCTCCTAAGTGTGCTGCAATTAAAGGCCACCATGCCCAGCCCAAGTTCATTCAGCTTTTATATTCACCACTGTATCTGATGCATCTCTGAAAAGTATGTTAACTCAAACCAGATATAGTTTATAGGGAACTGGAGCTGGACATACTAAATAACCCTAGCAAGACTCTGTATAGCTTCTAATGGTTGTAGTTTAGAACTGATACAAGCCATGACTCTATCTGAGTCCAAAGCTACTTCATTATCTGTGAGCTGGGAAACCGACAGGTCCTGATTCAGAACTGGATCTGATATACTGTTATGCTGGAGTGTTAGGTGTTAGCTAGAGTATGTGGGATATTCCACATGACCTGCCTATATACTATTCTTGTGATATTTCTTAGTATTATAATTTCTTGTAAGCAGAAGAAAATAATAATCTGTTTCATATCTCTTCCCACGTGGGTGTTAATTTAAATTTTTTAGTTTATCTATGTGTAGGGGATGGGGAGTGGGAAGGAATGGTATACATTCCAATGTGCTGAAGGGCACTTGAAGGAGTCACTTCTCTACTTCCACAATGTGGATCCTGGAGATTCACTCAGAGTCATTAGGTTTGGCAGCGTATACCTTCACCAACTGAGCCATCTTGCTATGGAAAATTAATTGCACTGTGGAAGCTGTAACTCATTTGAAACAACTGAAAATAAACCTTGAGTCTGGGCAACATAAGTAAGGTAAACTTGGTGTTAGAATAAATGTATGTTGCTCCTGATTTGCTTTTTTACCTTGTAAGTATGTGCCTTTTCTGAAACAAAAATCATCCTCAAGAGCAATACTCCTGCCTGGGAAAGCACAGCTCTGCAGCCTTACAGTCTCAGGACCCAGGGGCTGAGAATATTCCAACAGTAAAATATCCCTAATTCCAGAACCGAGAAACACAAAACTGCCCGTAAGAGGCAGAAGATGAAACCAGAGAGCACCTACCAAATGGTCCTAAAAAGAAAAACACTTCTTAATTTAGACATACAAGCTTCCCCAAACTCCTTTTAAACAGCAATTAGAGCTGATAAATGAACTTTAAAGATGACAGATTATTATGAATAAAAGTCATTGTGACGTAGCAAGCATTGTTGCATGGTATCCCATTCCCTCTATCACACAGGTCACCCTCACAGCCCCGTCGTCTGATGCTCAGATTCTCTATATGAGAGCCGCTCTGCCCTCCTCCACCTGGTTACAGAAGTAAACCTACTTATGTATCAAGCACTTAGAGTTTTCTTAAATGAGTAATAATTATACGTTGTATAAAGCATAGGTTACTGC
This sequence comes from Ondatra zibethicus, assembly GCA_004026605.1. Lineage (NCBI taxonomy): Eukaryota > Metazoa > Chordata > Mammalia > Rodentia > Cricetidae > Ondatra > Ondatra zibethicus. The sequence goes on along the minus strand of PVIU01003407.1, from coordinate 34,625 downwards.
TGTGTGAAGAGGTATTAATTTGAAGGATTTAAAGATTTTGAATATTTATTACAAGGCAGCTAAACCATAACCACCTCATTTTGTTTGGACAGACTATAAAAATAAACATATTCAGTTTGACCATATCATTTTAACGAAGATGATTACTAATCAAGAATTAGTCAGTTTAGTCATAAAGAGAAAGCAGTGGTGAGTGAGGATGAAACCCCTCATACTTCTGGGAACAAATTTGCTTTCATACTTTAATAATAATAAAATTTGGTACCTTCTAACCTGTTTTTCTAAGTTAAATCACTTCTAAATGCTTCAGAACCAGGAATTCCATAAGAGTCATCATGCACCCCAAAATTTGCAAGGTATTCAAGTGCAGATAAGACTTAACAACAGAATTTCTACATGGCAACATACTTTATCACAGACATCAAATTAGATGTCTATGAAATACATTCTATAGGAAGCCTCAGAAAATTGAGAATCATGCATAATTCTAGGCAAAGCCTACAAACCTTAGCTCGGCTGTGAGTTAAGTTTCATTTACCTTATACTCATGGTCTATCTTTCTAAATGGCTCATATCTAAGATGACTAAGATGCTTCTATTCTAAAAGCCAAGTACTCTTTTCTACCTTAGCAGCTGGGGTTATGACAAACAAGTTCTCATAAGAAGTTTATGTTTCTATCCTGAGTGAGATAACACAAACCCAAAAAGATGAATATGGTATGTACTCACTCATAAGTGGATACTAGCTATAAACAAAGGACATTGAGCCTATAGTTCATGATCCTAGAGAAGCTAAGAAATAAGGTGAACCCAAAGAAAAGCATAGATAGACCCACCAGGAAATTGGAAACAGACAAGATCGCCTGACAAAATTGGGAGCATGGGGGCAGGGGGAGAAGGAAGGGTAGAAGGGGAAGAGGAGGGAAGAAGGGGAGGGTTGAGGAGAACTTGAGGGAATGGGATAGTTGAGATGGAGGAAGAACAGATATGAGAGCAAGGAAAGAGATATATTGATTCAGGGAGCCATTATGAGGTTAGCAAGAAACCTGGCTCTAGAAAAATTCCCAGGAATCCATAAGGATGACCCCAGCTAAGCAATAGAGGAGAGGGGGCCTGAACTGGCCTTGCCCTGCACTCAGGCTGATGATTATCTTAAATATCACCATAGAACCTTTGTCCAACAACAGATGGGAACAGAGGCAGAGACCCACATCAGAGCACTGGACTGAGCTCCCAAGGTCCAGTTGAAGAGTGGAAGGAGTGAGAATATGAGCAAAGAGTTCAAGACAATGAGGGGTTCATCCACTGAAGTAGTTCTCCTGAGCTAATGGGAGTTCACCAACTCCAGCTGAACTGGGAAGGAACAAGCATAGGACCAAACTAGTCCCTCTGAATGTGGGTGACAGTTGTATGGCTGGGGCAGACTGAGGGGACACTGGCAGCGGCACTGGGATTCATCTCTACTGCATGTACTAGATTTTGGGATCCTATTCTCTATGGATGTATGCCTTGCTCAGCCTAGATATAGTAGAGAGGGCCTTGGACCTTCCACAAAGCAAAGTGCCTTACCCTCTCATAGGATTAAATGGGGGTGGGGTGGGAATTTGGATTGGTATTTTTTTTTTAAAAAAAAATATACATAATAAAGAAGTTTATGTTTATTCTGTGAACGTTATCTGTCACCCCTCTGACCACCAGAGTTGATTAGACTTACCTGGATGCCTAGCCTAATGTCCCTTTCCTCCCACACCAATCCAGTTCCATGTGAATTTGGCCTTCCTGAAGCTGCATACTCAAGTAAAGGAGGACCAGTCTTTGATAAAGGGTATGAGTAGTTGTGCTCCCCAGCTAGAACTTACAAGTAAGCTGTCAATGAGTTTATGCGGCAAGGATCACACAAGTCTAGACACTCCTGTTTGGCAAGTCTTGAGATCTCCTAACTTCATGACCACCGTTTCATTGATTATCAGATTTCTGCCTCAGTGTGAAGACCATCTTGAGTCAACTTCCATGGATTCCAAGTTTAAGCTGTTTGACTATTATAGGTATCGTGAGGCAGAGGCAGGTAGATTTAACAGGATTCCAGGCAGTTATAGTCATATTGTAAAAGACACTACACAGTATGCCCTCACATACCAATATATTTACTAAAACTGAGCAAGGTATTATTTATATAGGTAAAAATCAAAACAATTCTGTTTTGCTAAAATCTTACTACAAAAGATTACAAGGAATTTGTCTTGGAGGGAAGAATTACTGATTCTGCCGGGCGGTGGTGGCGCATGCCTTTAATCCCAGCACTTGGGAAGCAGGGGCAGGCGGATCTTTGTGAGTTTGAGGCCAGCCTGGTCTACAAGAGCTAGTTCCAGGACAGGCTCCAAAGCTACAGAGAAACCCTGTCTTGAAAAACCAAAAAAAAAAAAAAGAATTACTGATTCCTCTTTATCCAGATATGGTAAATGGAACATATTAGCAAGTAGTTCCTAATGAAGCCCATAACGTTCTTAAGACTGCCTTGCATGAGAGAAAATTTTCATCAGTTTGACATAAATTTCTCAGAAGTATTGCTACCAGCTGTATTTTACTTCCTATGTAAGTTGCCACTTTTTCATTTGCTCTCCTATCCAAATGCTGGTATTAATATAACCAGTATAAATGATGGCATCTACAAAATAAATTTTTTTCCCAAGTCAAATAAGACGTTGAGAAGAAAAACCATATTAATTGTTTAGGGACCTATTTATATCAATAAACTAAACATCAAAGTAATGTTTCAGTTATAATTGAGACTGTAATGACCTTGAAGCTAGGGTCAAGGAAGAAAGGTTTTAAGTTTCATTTCACATCCTTTCAAAATGATACCATGCATTCATATGTTTCCCACATTTTATACTCACATAAACAAACTTTCCAGTTTCAGTCACTTCAGTGGCGGTTATTAGGATGAATATATTAAAGATTAGTATTTCACATTACCTTAAAATGGGTCACAAGCAAGTTTAGACAATGCAGTTTTCTACCTTGAGTTTTTAAAATGCAAAGAGTATCTAATTTCTAGAATCTAAAACTGGGGATGTTCTAAGTTCTAACACTTATGAGCATTAAGAGGTATATGTGTTTATACACATATAAACATACATGAGGTGGGGGCACAAGGTCGTCCCCTATAGCCCTAGCTGTCCTGGACCTCTCTATGTAAAAATAGGCTGGCCTCAAACTCAGGAGATCCATCTGCCTCTACTTCCCTTAGGATTAAAGACATGTACCATCATGCATGGCTTGATTGGCCTTTTAAAAGTAGCACCATAATGATAAGAATGCAATCTGAATAAAATTATGTGGACATATTAAAGTCTCCAGTGCCACCTTATTTTTCCCAAAGTCCTTGCTGTATGTATTTGTGGGAGAGAGACAGGGTTTTAAGTACTCCAGGCTGTCCTGAAACTTACTATGTAGTAGAGGATGATCTTGAACTCCTAAACATCCATCATCCACATCCCAAATGTTGAGACTACAGGCATCTACTCCTATTACCAGTTGCCTATTATAGTTCTTAAAGTCAATAAAATGTTCCTCCTATATTAAGTATACGGTTCCCCAAAAACCCATACTTTACTATAAACTGATCCAAAGCTTCTACAGAAATAATACAAATTCAAAGGTGCACCAGTTGTGGAATGAACAATAATGAAAATACTGGAGAGATGGCTCAGAGGTTAAGAGAATTTGTTGCTCATCAAGAAGACCTGGGTTTAGTTCCTGGGATCCACATGGCTCACAACCATTCATAACTCCAGTTTCAAAGGAGCTGATGGTACTCTTCTGACCACCAGGCATGCATGCAATGTACATACATACATGCAAGCAAAATGAGTGTGTGCACACACACAGGCCATAGGTAATTTAAGCACAAGTAATTGAAGGAATAATTGAATCTTTAAAAAGATTAGTTCGTGGTAATCCCTTTAGATGTAGGAACCAACCTTTTCCAACCTTTCACCCTTATTTACCTGACGCTATGAAACTGCTCCCTACTGTTTTCACAATGCAGGTGTGTTAGCAATCAGCTGATGATGCCCACCATCATGATCATACTATTTAAAAAGATATTAAGTATGTCTACAAAGATCCAATATCCCCACTCAAGTTATATGTAACACATGAGATCCCATGGAATAAAAAGTATGAAAACTCCAAGATCAACAAATATAAAAGAATGTGGGAAACATACACCAAGGCCATTATGGTTAGTAAAGTTACTTTTCAATTCTTAAGCCAGAAACTGTATTGAAATTTAACTGCCACTATTAACTATTTGTGGGGGGGGGATGGGTAATCAGATCAAACCAGGCCCTAACATGCTATGCAAGTGTTATTTTACCAAACTATACCCCAGCCCTGGCATTTACTTATCTACGCACCTCAAGGTAATCCTAATGCTTCATTCCTGCAAATTCCTGCAAAAAATGCTTCATTCCTACAGGTATGAGTCACCACATTCTGCTGTGAAAACTGATTTACATTTCTTGTTCAACATTTATACTGACATTTGCAGATAAATCATGGGAGAGATAGAGCTCCCGTTTATGATTACAATGTGAGAATACAGATGCAGTGGCTACTAAAGAAACTTGAAGTTTTGCTAAGTCATTTACCTGACTTAGGAGTAATATAAAGTTCTGTTCCTGTCTTTTTTTTTTTTTAATGTATTTATTATGTATATAGTGTTCTGAGCACCAGATCTCATTATAGATGGGTGTGAGTCATCATGTGGTTGCTGGGAATTGAACTCAGGACCTCCAGAACAGCAGTCAGTTCTCTCAAACTCTGAGCCATCTCTCCAGCCCCCTGTCTTTTTCTTTTAAAAACAGTTTTTTATATTTATTTATTATGTATACAATGTTGTGTCTGCGTGTATCCCTGCAGGCCAGAAGAGGGCACCAGATTTCATTACAGATGGTTGTGAGCCACCATGTGGTTGCTGGGAATTGAACTCAAGACCTCTGGAAGAGCAGTCAGTGCTCTTAACCGCTGAGCCATCTCTCCAGCCCCTGTTTCTGTCTTAAATCATGAAAAGAAGTAATACATTTAGCTAATGAAAATACATACTGAATAATAATCGTGGTATTAAATTTATTAAAAATTCTTGGCTTTAAAAATGTTATTTTTTAAAGGTGGTATACATTCTTAATGCCCAATAAAAGTGAGTTAAAAAGTACAAAAAGAGGTAATGGCAAAGCCAAATAAAAATGCTCAGTCCCAAATTTGCTAACGTGAAGTGTGTAGAAGTAGTTAACTTGTAGAAGAGCAGCTGATCCAGCCCAAGGAACCATAAACAGCCACTAGCTTCCCAACTCACCATCTTCCTTTTTCTTTCTGCAATTTGCTCCTCAGATTCCATTTCTACTTCATTGGTAATAGGAGTTTTTTCTTCCATGTCATCAATAAAATCTGGTTCCTGAAAAACAGAAATGACTTATTTAAGGAAATGGTTACTCAGTCTATAAAATAGGAATTAAACACTGTATCTTTTAACCACAATTCAATATGTGAAATAAGCCCATTAAAATCTGAATTTCTAAACAAAGTTATCAAACTCACACAAGCAATTTTGTTTTATGAAGTTTCTAACAAATATAGTGGTGTAGTTTTATGTTTGTATTTGTTCCAAAACAAATTTTCAGCAAACCTGCAGATTTAAAATCTCCACTGTTCGATTTAATTAAACGTGGCACACACCTTTAATATTGTTCTAGAGGCAAAGGTAGACAAATCTGAGGGCAAGGCTAGCCTGGTCTGTGTAGTGAATTCCTAGCCTCAGACTAAGATACAGTCTCAAAGAAACAACAAAAACCCAGACTAACTTGAATGTCTTTAATTACCCAGTTTTAGGAAAATGTTCAACTCCATAAGGAACTGTCAACCTGATTGTTTCTCTTTCTCTCTCGCTTTTTTTTTTGAGACAGGGTTTCTCTGTGTAGCTTTGGAGTCTGTCCTGGAACTCACTTTGTAAACCACAAATTCAGAGATCCGCCTGCCTCTGCCTCCCGAGTACTGGGATTAAAGGAGTGCGCCACCACTGCCCAGCTAACGTGACTATGTTTAATAATTTGGCATCTATGATTGTAAGAAATCGTATCTCAAAGTAAGCAGCAGCACGGGACTGGTGGGAGAGCACTTGCCAAGCACGTTAGGCCCTATATTCAATCCCCAGCACTGGGGCTATTTAAACTAGTAAATGATTTTATGCTTAAAAAGGTGTTTAAATAAGACATTTTCCTCTTTAAAATAATTTCTTTGAGAATCAGGAGAGTCAATACCTGATTATTTGATACTGACAGTCTCAGTGGAGAAAGCTTTCTCTGTTTTGTTTCCGGACTCTTTATTTTGTTGTTTGTTCCTTCACAATCTAAGGTAACATTCTGATTTTGTGTATCTTTTTCTTTTGAAATATCTTTCTCCTTTTTTCCTTTTTTCCTTCTGGTCTCATAACCACTATTGATGTTTTCTGTGGATTCCGAGCTCCGTTTTAAAACAGGGCACTCCGGATTTTCCTTGAGGCATGCACAGTCCACCTTGTATTTACTGAAATGATAACCAGGTAAATATCATTATACAAAACAAGACTGAGTTCATAATATCTTTAAAGCTATCACTTCATAAAATGCACATTATAAATTACAATTAAGACTCTGAATTCCTGGTAAATATGACAAACTAAATGTTTTTTCCATAAGAACAAAGTATTAGATACTGGTTTTTGTTGCTTGGTGCTACTAGGCATTAAACCCAAAGTCAAATATGCTAGGAAAGTGCTAACCCTCTAAGCTGTAGCCCCAGCCTTTAGATGTTGGTTGTAAACAGTATTTTAAAGTAAAAGGATGCTGTAGCTTGTACAAGATAAACATTAAGGCAAAACGACCCTTACTTGGTCTGAGCGTATTATGCTGACTCTTCAGTTAAAAATGTGAGCTATGAGAAATACCAGATCTTACCTAGTTTGTAATATACTTTAAGGAATGATTTTAATCACCAGTTTTCCTTAAAAGATACCTTGAAGAAAACTTAATTCTAAGTCTTCTTTCTTTTAAATGAGGGCCTGAAAAATTATACTATCTCTCATCTTCTCAGTAATTATGAACACTCTCAATTTTATGGATGGCCTTAAAGCTTAGGTTCATGTGATTCTAGATTCTTCCTTTTAAGATGATATTAAGTGAGTAGAGTAGTCTCAATCTTGAGTTAAGGAATCACAAAGCGATGCTAAAACTGGTATACAGTTACATACGAGTAACCACACAGATCTTTAAAAGTTTATATTCTGAACTTCTGTGGGATAACACTCTCCTAAAGCAGTAAGCACAAGCCATTATGTTACACTTCCCCCTTCTGAGAGGTTACAAGCTTTTAAAAGCTGGAGAGACTAAGGCAGCAGGTAAGCCCCTGTCTTTAAAGAAACAGGCACCACATGTTAAAACATACATGCTGCTTACTAAGAGGCTTTCAAAATAGCCTACTTCCTGGGACTGGAGAGATGGCTCAGCAGTAAGGACCCCTTCCTGCTGTTTGCATCCCTGCACCCACAGAGGCCATCAGAACAGAGCTCCACCTCCAGGCAGCGCAGTCTTCTGGTCACTGCAGGAACCAATAACCATGTGGCACACACTCACATAAATATATACACAAATAAAAATAAAAAAAGGGAAGAGCCTAGATTGTTATGATAAATTCACTCAACAGTAGAAATACATATTGATGGTAAAGGCACTGAACACTAAAGGAAACCATAATGCACACTTTAAAAATTAATTTTAGAAATGATGTCTGTCATCCGTTTATAACATGTAGGAGGATCGGGCTGGAGAGATGGATCAGAGGTTAAGAGCACTTTGAGAGAACTGAAGTTCCCTGCACCCATAGTTGGACAGGTCCCAACACAGATCCAGCTGCAGCACCCTCTTCTGGCCTCTGGCATCCATACACATGTCGTATACACTGACATACACACACAAATAAAAATAAATAATAAAATACAGGAAGGAATGAATTAAAATATTTATAACCCAAAGTATTACAAAGTGTATAAAGAATTCAAAGAGAGTGAAAGACAGTCTGCGCGTGGTGCACACCTGTAATTCCATCACTCAGGAAATAGAGGCTGGAAGAGCAGAGTTCAAGGACATCATAGGGAGTCTGAGGCTAGCCTAAATCCTCCTCTTTACCCTCAAAAAAGAGAGAAAAGCACTCTAACTACAGAGCTACATCTCCTGTTTTATTTTTTAATTTGGAAAATTACAAGGATATTTATGTCATTTGTATTTCATATTATACTTTTAAAAATACAAATAGGATTTTTTTTACCCAAAATTAATGTTTTTCCTCTAACATTTCAAAACAATATTAAGAACAATACAAAACATTTTTAGAACAATAGTGCTTAGAGTTTTACTGTAGGATCTCCAACAAACCATTTCTATTACAATGCAAAGAAAACTTGGTACAGTATCTCTTGTTTTTAAGAAAAAAAATTATGTGTTCATAACAAATGACCAAGTAAGTTGTTTAACAAGTTGAAGTATAAGAAAGTAAGGAGAAAAAATTCTTACATAATAAAGTCTGTATAGCTTAACTAGAGCTAATAATTATAAGGTCTGAACAGTCACATTACAATAAAAGTTTAGGAAATAAGTAACAAGATGGGATTCCTGATAACAGCATACTTAATTTCAGGTACTTTTAACTGTCTCCTGAAAAGTAATAATAATGTCTAAATTATGTTGAAGACAATCTATTTGAAACAACATAAAGCACTTAAGGACTTGAACTTACCAATTCCCATAGTCAAAATCAAAGGCAATAGTAATTTCAGTCCCTTTTGGAATAGTCTGTATAGAATAAATGTAGAGATGTATGGTCCCATCTTCAATTTCATGCCTTACCTGTTAAGAAGATTAATTTTACATTTCCATACACTACTTAGAGCATCTTTATCTTGCAATTAGGAAAGTTATTCATTAATATTAGGTTATATTGTTGTTGTTTGTTTTTGAGACAGTGTCCCACAATTGAGCCCAGGCTTGCCTGGAACACACAGAGATGCACCTGCCTCTGCTTTCTGAATGCTGGTGTTAAAGGGGTACACTACCACGCCCAGCTTATTTTGTAAGCGTGACATGGGAAACTGCCGTTCATCACAAGACTTACAAATAGCAGCTGTCAAAGGGACACTAGTAGCACTCACCCTACAGCCTGCCATCTGCATTCTCATCATCTCAAAAAGTGTAAGTTTTGAACCTGTCAGCATGTGGGGTTTTCAAGTAATAGGATGAGTGTGAGTGTGCACTAATGGCACAGCTAAGAGTACTTTTCTTTGACAGTTTCACTTCCCATGAAGCGGTTTTAGTTCTGAAACTACCATTTTATACATAAAAGCAAGGCATAGAAGGCTGGGAATGTAATTCAGTGGTAAATTATTTGCCTAATATGTGTAAAGTCTTAGAGTTAGTATCCAACACCACACATACAGACACACACAGAAAAGTAAAAAGGCACTGACAAGGTTATAAAACTAGTAAGCCATGGAAAGACATAATTGTCCCAAGTCTATGTCCAAATACTAGAAATTTTAGCCTCAAAATTAAATATGTGGGGTATCTAAAAAAGTACACTCTGTAATTTTGTTTTAAAAATTGATAGCACATATAAAGTATACTTTAGGGCTGATGAGATAACTCAGGTGGTAAAGGATCTTGCTGCTAAACTTTTTTAGACTCAATCCTTAGAACCCACAGGGGAGAAGGAGGAAACTGACTCTTCCAAGTTGAACTCTGATTTTTGTGTACAGGCGCGCGCGCACACACACACACACACACACACACACACATACTATAAATAAATGTAAAAATATTAAGTCTACTATAGGTTTTAGCTATGTGATACATACAAGCGGAGCCTCCAATATAAACAGAAATATAATATTCCCTCTTATAAGGAACATCACAGTTTCATAGCTCAGGAAGTAAAAAATATTGTGAGACAAGGTCTCACTATATAGCAGTGGCTGGCCTGGAACTTGTTATGAAGAACAGGCTAGCTCTGAAACACCACTGCCTCCCAAGAGATTAAAGGAATGGGTGCAAAACCATGTACAGCTTATGGATAGTAAGATTAGCAATTACCATCTAAATATTGACAAAAGAAAAATACTGAACAAAATAAAATAGGTGCCAACTTTTGTATTTTGTGTTCCTATTTCTCCTGGGATTTCAATAAGCTTACCTCTGCATTGGGTGTACAAGAACGCCTGATGAATCGAGCCTCATTCCCAAAAGTCCTCGCATCAACACACATTTCTAGCCCATGAAACTTAGAGTAGAATAAAACAAAAGGGTATGGCCTACAAACAAAGAAGTATTAAAAGCTTTTAGTATAACAGGGCTAGAGGATATAGTTTAGTGGTAAAGTGCTTGCCTAGCAGGGAAAACATCCTCAATTCAGTCCCCAGTGCCATAAAACAAGCAGACAACAAAAATTTTACAATTTCCTGTTATTCATTAGAGGCAAATAGATAAACAACAGATTAAGACATTTCTAAAAGACATAGCTGGCAATAAAGCAAGTATTTGAATATTGGCAATCTGATTCCAGAAGCCACTTTTCACTACTTAAAATTAATAACACTTGTGTATGCTTCAAGTTGCCTAATTCAAAAGCAATTAAGGTTGAAATTGTCTTTTTAATAAAATTCTTAATCTTTACTTTTATTTTATGTGTATGGGTATTTTGCCTGTACATGTCTGTGTACCATCTGTAGCCTAGTACCCAGAGAATTCAGAAGTCTTTGGGTCCCCTGGAACTAGAGTTATAGAAGGTTGTGAGACACCATATGGGTGCTGTGAATCCAAATCATGTCCTCTACGAGAGAATCCAGTACTCTGAAGTGCTGAGCCATCTCTCCCACCCCCTTTAGGCAGAAATTTTTTCGAGACAAAATGAAAAAATATTGCCTTTACAAGCTAACTCCATGCTTTTAAAGTCCCATTTCTTGGCGTGGCAAAAATTGATTTATACTAGATTCCAGATAAAATATGCTACATGTGAGGTATAGATCTTATGTATCTTTCATGGCTTAAGTAAATACTCAAGTTATAAACTAAGAATGTTAATGTGTTAAACAGCAGATTTAAAAATAGCAACATATTCCTATACCTCTGAAAAGTAATGGCTATCAGAAGATCAAATTAATTCAAACAAGAATCCCAAACCACAACAGAAGTCTCCAAAGGTGGTAGTAGCATGGGAACATTACTAACACTTTTTTTTCAAGTTCTAGCAAGTATGTTACAACTTAGATAGTAGATGGAAAGGTTCTCGACAGTCTTAGGTCATGAAAATTTCTGACTGACACCCTAGATAGCAAAACTATCATGCTTTTACTTGTTTAAAATGGCTTACTTTAGAATTCAGCAACACAGAAATGGACAAGAAGCTAGGAAATCTTTACATGTTAGCACACTACAAAAGTTATCATTGGTGGTTGGTGGTAGCACATGCCTTTCATCCCAGCATTTGGGAGGCAGAGGCAGGCAGATCTTTGTGAGTTTGAGGTCAGCCTGGTCTACAAAGCGAGTTCTAGGACAGCCAGGACTGTTATATAGAGAAACCCTGTCTCCAAAAAAAAAAACGTTACCAAGCATCCAGGCACAGTATTAAAAAAAAAAATCAGTGATTGTCTAGGGAGAAGCAGGCCAACCTGGGTTACAGAATAAAAATATCTCAAAAACAAAACAAAACAAAAACAACAAAAACCAAAACCCGCCAGGCAATAGTAGTGCACAACTTTAGTCCCAGCACTGGGAGGCAGAGGCAGGCAGATCTCTGTGAGTTCAAGACCAGCCTGGTCTACAGATCAACTTCCAGGACAGCTAGAGCTGTTATGCAGAGAAACCCTGTCTCACAAAACAAAAAAGAAACAGAAACAAAAAGCAAAACAACTTTGAACTATAGAAAACCAACATGGGTAAAAAAATAAATATACCTTTTAAAGAAATATCCATTTGCTTCAAACTGTTCTCTCAGCATAAACTTCCCTCTGTATTCAATGATAAGTGCATCAGGAGGCAAATCTTTGGCAGATTTCAGAATTTTTTTATTCTTCTGTATATGGCTCTAGCATCATTAAATGTAGAGAGTAAATTGGTTAATTTCACTCCAAACAATGACATTCATACTACATAGGTAGTCCCACAATTTTTTGACTAGTAATATATACCTCTACAGGAGGTTTGAAGAGTGAATTGTTGGTACTCAGTTCTGATTTATTCAAGTCTCTGTTGTCATTCCCACTGCCTATTCTTTGCACTATTCTCTGTGCCTCCCTCTGAACACCTTCACTATACTGGTTATTATTTGCCTCTTCATAGCGATCCATCCATGCTTTGATTTTCGTCTCCCATACAAAATTTGAACCATCAGATGAAGGATCAATTTCTGGTGCTGAACCCTAAAATTGTAGCAAAATAAGGATTACTATTTGAATTTAAGCATACACACACACACACACACACACACACACACACACACAGAGACATATACATAAACACACACACAAATAAGTAACGATCTATACAAAAGAAAACTACAATGTTTGGCAATCTAAGTTAATTAAAATTAAAAGGTCATAATTTAGCCCACTAAATTTTTATGCTACATACCAAACTCATGAAGGCTGAGTTACATCGAAAGAGCAAAAACTCATGAGTCATCGCTATGGTAGCCAATTTAAAGATATCAATAAAACCAAATACTTTCTGATTCTATACACTGCTGCTATCTACTTCATAGCAACAAGTTTATATGTTTTAGCTTGAATAAATCTGTATATACTCTTAAACACCAAGTCACCTCTCTATTTGTAAGGTGACCTACCAGGCAACATTTGTTGTGCAAGCATGCACCTCCAGATGGCTATTAAGGATGCTGAGATAAGGGGGACTGTTAAAGGCACAGTAAGGTCAAGGCCAGATCAGGGCAACAAAGTGGGACTCTGTCCCAAAAATTAGAAAGAGTGAAAGGCGATGAGAATATAGCTCAGTGATAGAATATCTGACTCATGCACAAAGCTTGAGATTCAGTCCCCAGTACTGGGGAGGTGGGAATGGAGAGTAACCACTACAAAATGTACCAGCTCATCTTCTACATAAATCATCTTTATTACAGCCCTTTTCTATGATGAACAACAAATGGTAATATGCTGATCAACTTTTTGATGGAAATAGGCTTATTCTATCAATAGTTATTTTATGTGACCCTGGGGATATATATCAGCAGTAGAATGCTTGCTTTGTATGTATAAGGCCCTAAATCAAATGACCAGCACTCCAAAATATACATATATAAACAAATAATTATATAAATATATACATATATTAAGAATTAAATGGATATGTTATGTACATACATATACATTATTGATAAATTTTTATTTGATGAAGATTTATGAGCCACAACTTTATACTAAAGGAACAAATTCAGTATTAAATTAATTTTTAATTATCAGCAACAATCTACTAATAACTTGATATATATCTTTAATACAGCTCTTCAATCTTATAAATTTAACTCAAGAATTACTGGAGATGTAATGCTTTTGAAAATTTCCATTTTCCTAGTCACTTTATGTAATAAAGGGAATTGTTTCAGTTCTGGAAAAGTATCACTTCCTTTTGAAGCCTAGTATTCAATTAGATAAAATAGGAAAAAAAAATACTGGTAATTAAAAATGTTTAAAAAATTTATTTTTATTTAATGTGTATAAATGTTTTGCCTGTATATATGTAAATGAACCATGAGTATGCAGTGCCCATGGAGGGCAGAAAAGTAGGGTTAGACCCCCTAGAGCTAAAACTAAAACAGCTGTGAGCCATGTGGATGCTGAGACCTGAACCCAGGTCCTCTCCAAGGGCAGCTAGTGCTCTTAACTTCTGAGCCATCTTTTAGTTCCCTAAGAAAACTTTTTTTTAAAAGTTCAGACTTCTTTACTCTGTTAAAACAAATTCAAGTAACAAAAAAATTAGGTAACTCTCTGACAGAGAACATTTGAACATGCAATATCATAAACCTCACATAATAATGTTCTTGAGAATTACAAAATTATTTAAGAGTAATCATTTAGAGAGTACTGATATATAGGATAATCATCTAGAGAGTACATTTCAGAAATGCACTATAATAATTATTGTGTTTCATATTATAGGAAGAAAATGTAGTGTAATATATTCATTGCGTCTTTTTTTTAATACTGAGCTGGATATTTAAGAAATTAGTGCTAGGTGTGGTGGGGCCTGTGCCTTATAGTTCCTGCACTTAGGAGACAGGAAAGACAATCACTATAAGTTTAAGGCCCCCCTGGTCTACATAGCAAGTTCCAGGCCTGTCAAGGCTACATACAAAGCAAGACCCTATCTCAAAACAAAAGCAAACAAATTTTTTCCTTTATTACCTAGCTAAGAAAGATACTTCTAAAACAGTATAAACCTGTGTTTAAAGAAAAAGCAGAGGTGGAGAACCTTGTTTCCACTGGGAATTTAAGCACCCCAAAACTCAAGGATATAGGCTAATAATTCAAAATCTGTGACTAGTTTGTATTACCAACAAGGGACTATAATGATTTTATAGTACAGTATTTAGCTTGATTACCGCAGAATTCCAACTGCACTTTTTGGTGTGACTCTGGATTAATGTGTAGAGTACAGTAATAAACCTTAGTAGCATCAGAGACATGAAATACAATGACAAATGGAATTGAATTATTACAATTTTTAAAAATTATTTTATTTTTATTTTATGTGCACTGGTGTTTTTGCCTGCATAGGTGTCAGTGTGAAGGTGTTGGAACTCCTAGAGTTGCAATTATAGACAGTGGTGAGCTGCCATATGGATGCTGGGAATTGAATCCAGGTCCTCTGGAAGACCAGTCAGTACTCTTAACTGATGAGCCATCTCTCCAGCCCTCAATTATTCCAATTTTAATATTGGTATTTATATACCAATATTAAATACCCTTCTTGTTAATACTGTAACAGTGTCAATAAACTGTAAGAGTGATTTATTAATCCACTTAGAAGTTTAAGGCCCTACTTCTTGTAAATGTACTAAGCAATGAAATAGCAGACACCACAGAGCATAAAGTACAAACATAAAGAAGCAAGCTACTCAGCAAGCTCTTGATTTAGCACTAGTTAGCAATAACGCCTTAATTTAATATAATTACCTTGACTCTTGATGATTTCCTAGATCCTTCACGAAAGGCCTAAAATAAGTGTGGAATTCTGAGTTAGTCTTTTAACTGGATATAACTAAGAATCAACTGGTTCGCTGAAGCATTTTGCTGAAGTGATAGTTTGGCAACAACAATAAAGCTAGAACAAGGGGAATTAAGAAGTAAATAAAGATACTAGAATACTATTCTACCACAAATATAATGTAAACGATTTAGAACAAAGTGTGTTTATAATGATGCTAAGATAAAAACACCAAAATATTATTCATGCTAAATATTATAAGCATCAAATTATATAGGTGAACTGCACTACAAGACAGTGGTGACTTGGACTAAATTTGTAATAGCACAAAGATGAAAAATATACTAAGACATTTCAACAGAAAACTCAATAGAGCTTTAAAGAATAAATTTGATATCAAAGACTAAATATGACTTACAAATTTTAGAGCCTGAATACTGGCTATGTTGCTGAGACTCACACACACACACACACACACAATCAAGTAAGATACAAGTTTGGTGCAGAAGAAAACACAAAGGAAAATGGTATTTGGTACACATGGTGGAGCACACCTTTAGTCTCAGCACTAAGGCAAAGGCAGGTGGATCTCTATGAACTCCAGGCCAGCCAGAACTACACAGTTAGACCCTGCCTCAACAAACAAAAAAGAATGAGGATTTGAAGTTAGGCAGGATATCTCCAGGATCTTTTCATTAGCTTATTTAACCACTAGATTTAAATTCCAAAACAACATGGTTTGCTGGAAGAAAGAAACAGTTACTTCTCTTTTAACTCTTAAGGAAAGAAAAATGGAATAGATTGAGTGTCCTTATCCAAAATGCTTAGTAAACTCAGAAGCTTTCAGAGTGTTTTTCTGCTCACAGGTTTTGAATTAAAGTGTAATTTCAAATTCATAATTCAAAGTCCAGAATGCTCTAGTTTCTACACCTTCTGAGAACCATTTCAGATGTTCAGATTCAGGGACATTCATGGTGTATGTAATAGGGCATTCATAACTAATATTCGCTGTCAACAAACTCTTTTTTGTAGGCAATCAAACTGAATGACTTTTAATGTACTTTATTTACTGTAACGCTTCATATCAATTTTGAATTACTAAAACACTAAGAATACCTTAATAAGATTTTATAAGTATTGTATTTTTCTATTCAACAATCTATGACTAATTCCATTAATTTTCAACAACTAAATAAGAATAGGCTGGATATTAAATTATGTATTTTTACTGGACACTGCCCCATGTTTAAAAAAAAATAGCACACTGAAGAACTGAGTTTTATGCCCAATTCTTGAATTTTCTTTCTTTTTTTTTTTTATGTATACAATATTCTGTCTGTGTGTATGTCTGCGGGCTAGAAGAGGGCACCAGACCTCATTACAGATGGTTGTGAGCCACCATGTGGTTGCCAGGAATTGAACTCAGGACCTTTGGAAGAGCAGGCAATGCTCTTAACCTCTGAGCCATCTCTCCAGCCCCGAATTTTCTTAACTCTGTAATTCCTGTCAAATATTACTGATGTCTGAGGAAGTATCTTCCATTTGTGGTATACAGAAATATTCTAAAATAAACAACACAATCAAGACCCGGTATTATTCATTTTGAATACTCACTAGTCATTTCTCCCAAAAATATACAGTCTATGCTTTATTAAACCAAATGATGTAAAACAAATCTACTAAGATCAAATTTCCACATAGCTTTTATACAGTAACAAAGCTATAGTCTCAGAGAACACAGTACACAAAGGCCAACCTATCACTGAAAACCCTATCCTTTAAAAAGAGGTTGAATTCAGACGGGTGGTGGTGGTGCATGCCTTTAATCCCAGCACTTGGGAGGCAGAGGCAGGTGGATCTCTGTTGAGTTAGGCCCGCCTAGTCTACCAAATGAGTTCCAGGACAAGCTCCAAAGCTACAGAGAAACCCTGTCTTGAAAAAAAAAAAAAAAAAAGGTTGAATTCACATCTATCATTCAGATACTATTCAGCAAAAGGCATGTGACCTCTTTGTGAAAGTTATAAAGATGAAGAAACTAATAACAAAATAAGGCAAAATATGGCTGAGTACTAGAATAAAAGGCTCAAATGTCATGACAGGATGCAAAAAAGATTTTATTTGCTGAAGAAAAGCAACAATCCTGTTAACTCAGTCTAGTAGTTTAAAATCGAAAAAAAAAAAGTAAAAGTTCACCACTTGAAATGGTGAACACGAGCAGTGAGTAGAGGTGGTTATGAGCTGTGGGTGCCTCTAGGGACATGTGAACTGTCCAGACTGGGCAGACAGAAAAAGAAGCAAAATAAAAAGGAATGGACAAAGACTTCAATAGGTACAGAAAGATGAAATTAGAAAATGTAAAACTTTAAAGTACATTATTATTATTACTCAAGAGAAAACAAAACAAACAAAAAACCCCTTGATTTTAAAGCCATAACAGCTACATGTAATCAATTTTTCCATAGTAATGTAGTCAATGTGAAAGTCTTTTACCATAGTCCTGACACTTAGTGGACACATTCTGAGAACTGCATTATTAAGTTACTTTGTCCTTATTGTAAATACTATAGAGAATATATACATAAGTTTATGAGATATATAACCTATGAACCTTAGCTACACATGGTATCACTTCTGGTCCTGGATATAACCCTGTACATTATTTTTCTGTGGACAATTGTAACCTAATCATATATATTTGCATGAAAATAATGATAAATATTGTATGTTTCGCCGGGTAGTGGGGGTGCATGCCTTTAATTCCAGTACTCGAGAAGGAGAGCCAGGTATTGTGAGTTTGAGACCAGCCTGGTCTAAATGAGTTCCAGGATGGCCAAGTATACCAGAGAAACCCTGTCTTTAAAAAAGTATGTTTCTATATCAAAACATAGAAAAGGTATATTAAAAATACTTGAGAAAATGTCTTCACTTTATAATCTGATTGGGTCATGAATGTATTTACTGTCATTGAGAATTTGAAAATAACAAATTTAATGAAACATTAGTCTATAAACTGCTGTCTGCCAGTAGATCTTAGGGATCATATAATAAAATTCAGAAAAAAAAGTAACAAATTCAGTTCAGTAGGAAGCCTTTATTGACTATTATCCAAAACTAAGAAGAGTTATAAGTAATCATGCTTCCTTACCTGGCAAGTTATTATTTCTTGTTTTCAAACAGTCTGTTCTGCCTCACTTTAGCATTTACAATTCTGTCATTCATCTTATTATAACAATGATTCCAAAGCAGTAAACAAAGTTCTTTTGTGATCCATGTCAGTCTTTAAAATGCATTATAATTTTTAAATAAGAATAAATTTTTTAAAATAAATTTTGCGAGAACTTTCCATATATTTGCTGCCACCCACGTTCTCCCTGCACTCATTTCTTGCCTGTGACTCAGGTCCTATCAGCTTTATCTACTCATCTGAAATAAAAAGGCAAAAACGTACTTTTTTACATTTTGAAAAGTTTTGTTCTCTCTCCCCACTTTTTTTCCTTCTTTTGTCAGTAACCTTGGGAACTCTGGAAGCAGTTAAAGTGATTGATGTTGGAGTATGCTGAAATGCAGTGTATAATTCCACAGGGACTTCATCGCCACTTTCAGTTGCACTGGTATCACCATCTTCAATGAAAAACAAAGTCACCACACTTTAGTACTCCAGACAGGGAAAGAAAGCAGCCCTACACCTAACAAAGTGTCATTTCCTTGTCCCTAAAGAAAACACATGTTCTTACTTTACTTGCTTAAAAACTATACCTAAATGCAAATTAAATGCTTTTCTTAAACATTACATCTTTAAAGGATAGATGCCTGATGACATACTCTGGTGGTCTCAATAAATTGGCACTAGTACACATGAATAATGGAACTCAAATTTTCTTGGTAGAAATTCAGTCATATCTATAAAATTTACTCACTCAAATGTTAGCCTCTCATTCCATTAAATGGCTAAAGTACAAAAGCAAACTTATACACTACTGTCCAAATAAATGAACTTTTCACAACAACAAAACAAAATAATTGGAAGCAACCCACAATGTCTACCAAAGAGCAATGGCTGAATAAAAAAAATATTATTTCAAACTGGTTGAGCTGGTCTTAATCCAAAATAAAATATGGCATGCTGGGGCAGAGTGGCACCTGCTCTTAAAACCAACACTTGGGAAGGAAGAGGCTCACCCAGGATGAGACAGGCCTGTACTATGCATGACATCACTGAGTCACATCAGGACAGTGACGGGACTGGGTTAGTGAGCTCAGACCAACATGGGCTAAATAAAGGACCTATCTAAAAAACAGAAATAAACAAAAAGAAAAATCCTAAACAAAAAAGTTGTAGCATATATAAAATTAATAAAATGGTATCCTAAAAATTAAAGAAATACTATCTCATTAATATTATTCTGACCAATATACTTCACTTCTTTTACCTATATATGAGAACAAAAGTTAATTTAAGCTTCTTATTTGCTTTGTTCTGGTTTCTTATGTCTCCAAAAAGATGAACATGCATATTCTATAATCAAAAAAGCCTATATCTGAGATTATAAATAAGACATACACTCAAAATATAATAAAAAGGTGCTGTAGGCTGTAGAGATGGATCCGAGGCAAAGAGTACTTCCAGGACAGGGGTTCGATTCCCAACACCCATATGGTAAGTCATAACTGTCTATAACTTCAGTCCTAGGGAATCCAATGCTTCCTCTTCTCGTTTCTGTCCGCACCAGACACACATGTTGTTCACAGACATACATTTAGGCAAACAGGTGTTTTTACATTTATTAAAATATTCAGACCATTTATTTTCCTAATCATACGAATTTTAGTTTAGTATGGGTCTTTTTTTACATACCCGACATATTTTCTCTTTTCCGGCGTTGTAGTAGCACCGCTCTCTCTTTATCCAAATTCCTATATTAAAACATTCATTAACATGTTACTCATCAAACTTCCAGAAGCTTAGATATGAAGATGTTTTACATGTGATACACTTCATAATTTATGTTTTTAGTGAATAATAAAATACATGCAGCAGCCCTGATAGATTATTTATGAGCCAGTATACACACACATTTCTTACAAATATATAGAAACAGCAGATATCAGTTATGCCATTCCATATTCTATTAAGAAAATGTTTACCTATGAAGTGAGCACATTTTTCAAATTCAAATTTATAGCAAAAAAATTTGAAAAATAAAACTCCCATTACAAATTGTAACTAAAACAAATTGTTTTAAATAAATGTATGAGTAAATTAGTACATATTATACATTTCCCTATGCCTTAAATTATTTGTCTGACTTATGTTGTTTATTTTTAGACAGGGTCTCAATAAGTAACTGAAACTGGCTTCAAACTCTGTTTTAGCTGTCCTCTTCTGGGGTTACAGTTGTATGCCACCACATCCAGTTTATTTCTACTCTTAATAAATAAATACTGAAAGGCATGATGGGAAGCAGAGCCAAAGATCTCCATGAGTTTGAGACCAGCATGATCTGGAAAGTTCCAGATCAGCTAAGCCACACCGTGAGACCATCTTAAAAAAAAAATAAATGAAGCCGGCCTGTGGTGGCGCACGCCTTTAGTCCGAGCTTTAATCCCAGCACTCGGGAGGCAGAGGCAGACGGATCTCTGTGAGTTTGAGACCAGCCTGGTCTACAAGAGCTAGTTCCAGGACAGGCTCCAAAACTACAGAGAAACCCTGTCTCAAAAAATCAAAATAAATAAATAAATAAACGAATAAAAAAATAAATCAAGACAATTCCTCCCCATCTTGGGCAGAAGTGGCACACCCTTTTAATCCCAGCGCTCAGGAGGCAGAGGCAGGCGGATCTTGGAGTTCGGGGCCACCCTGGTCTACAGAGATAGTTCCAGGAAAACCAAGGCTACACAGAGAAATCCTGTCTCAAAAAACAAGCAACAAAAACAAAAGAATCAATTGAAAAAGGTCTGGACTTGAAATATCTTCTTTTATATATTTGATTTTAGTATGACGATTATTTCTTACAACGAACTATGTAACTGAAAAAGTAAATTTTTTTAAAAAAGCAATTCTTTCTTTTTTTTTTTTTTGGTTTTACGAGACAGGGTTTCCCTGTGGCTTTGGAGCCTGTCCTGGAACTAGCTCTTGTAGACCAGGCTGGCCTCGAAACATCTGGTTTTTCTGCCCTGTTACAGTTGTCTTCATACTCCCATGTAAGGCTGTACTCCCTCCCATGGGTTGAGACTGTGGGATCCCCTGCAATTTCCTTTCCACCTATGTCTCTCCATGTTTGCACTTCTGGGTACATTCATGTTAACGTAACTCAGATACTCTTTTTCAAAGGTAGTATGTGGAAGGCTTCCTATCATATTTTCTGCCATGTAACAGAGACTTTTCTGTGACTATAAGTTCTAATAGATTGTGGCAAAGATAAGTGGCTGTCTTTTTTTTAATTCCTACTGACTCTCCAGAACCTTACAAGAAGAAAATTTCTATGTGAAAGAAACATGGTACCTTTACTATGTGTTTTAAAAAAAAATTAAAGGGAGTTAAATCTGCACACTACACACAAACCCAGCAAATTCTGACTATAACTAGGAGGGTGCTCTGATAATTCATTTGGGGCAGGGGTAGAAGAGGGGTACCAGGATTAAACTCAAAACCTCTCATATGCTAGGTAAGCATTCCATCTCCATAAAGTTACATTACCCAATCCCATTTTCTGGGGTGCTCAAACTTGAACTCAGTTGTCTCGGGTATGTATATTACATAAGCACATTACCACTGAGTTACATTCCTCCTCACATTTTTTTCTGCTTTTATTTAGAGGACAATAACATCCCTCTAATGACTGCCAAAAAGATGCCAAACATTTAGAAAATAAACTATCACCATCTTGATCACTAATAAAGTTAAAATTACATAGTGAACCACAATATACTTACCAATGGAAAAAAATCCTGATTTAGGTTTCAGGTGAAAAAATAATAAACATAAGTGGAAAGAGTACTTCTTAAAAATTAAAAAAAGAAGTACCCTTCTTAAAGGGTACTTCCCAAGAATTAATGGGATTTCATTCATTTGAAACTCATGAATAAATTTCTGTGAAAGTTTTTTCAGTGAAATAACTGGTAGTTTTATCACGTCTGATAACTTACCTGGGCTGACAGCGTTCACATAGGTATGTGTCAGGGATGTGCTGCCGGTCAATCCCCATGCAATCAATATGTTGCCAAACACTTAAAAAAAAAAATAACAAAAGCAACAGAAAGCATTAAGGCCATTCATAAATTAAGATGTAATATTCTATCATTTAAGAGGTGCCTACTTTGAGCTTAGTACACACTAAAATGTGTTCTCAGGCAGAAAAATTTTTAAATGCAAAAATGGCAAATACAGAATGTATAAATTAAATTTCTGAAGCAAATGCAATTTAAAACATAAAGGGTAACAGTTGAAAATGTTATTACAAACCTGAAGATATTAACACTAAAACCCCTAAATAATAATCAGTGTGACAAGAATCTGATTTGGGAAAATTGGAAGGAAAAGTATCATAGAAACACTAATTACCAGCTATGAGAAGATGACCAAAAGGTGGTCAATACACACAAAGAGAACTTTTTTTAGTTCATGAACTACCGGTATCATTGAAACACTTACTAATTACCAGCTATAAGATGACCAAAGGTGGTCAATATACACAAAGACAACTTTTTTGAGTTCAAGGAAAAGTAGCAAAGCTGGATTACAGCTTCTGTTAACATTTAACAATTTTGGCAGCATACAGTATTAGTTAAAAGATAAGGAAACAGAAAGAATTAAAAAAGACTTCTAACATTTATACTTAAGAAAGAACAGAACTAAAATAATCCAAAAAGGTCAAAGAATTCAAGAGGCATTCCACTGGAAAGGAATTCAACTTAATTACTTTGGATGGAGTATATGGACAAACTTGAGGTAAACTTCTCAATATATTGTTACTGATAAAACTTCGAGTACCTGAAATTGATATACATTCCTCTTAAAAAAAAAGGCAAAAAATTACTATCTATTCCTTACACACAATCATCCACTTTTTAAAAAATTACATGTATGTATATGAGTGTGCCTGTGTGTGCACGTCATAGCCCAAGTGGGGAGGTCAGAAAACAGCTTTTTGAAGTTGGTTCTCTCTTCTATCATGTGGGTCCTAGAGAACAAACTCAGCTTGTTAGGCCGAGAAGCAACCACTGAGCCATCTCCCAGCCAGCCCTATGATGTCACTTCTAATATAAACATACAAGTGGGACTGTGTTATTCTTTACTTCTCAACTGAGAACCTCAAGAAGATTATACAACAAGTTATGTTAAATTATGCCATGCAGATAACAAGCAAAGCTAGAAAAAAAAGAACAGAGTTTTAGATGTCTGAAGTCAAAACATTGAATATGGGCAATAGGAACGTTGGAAAACCAAAAAGAGACGATATAAAGAAAGGTAGAGAAAGATTAGTCCTTGGAGAACAACATAGGCTGAATACAAAAATGGAGGGTGGGTCAGAAACAGACAGACACTGAGTCATAGTAAGAGTCTACCTTGAATCATCCAAAAACTGTGCCTTCAAGAACGTGTAGGTAGTTAGTAACCTAAGGATACTGCAGGGATGTCTAAGAATGATAACCATTTAGTACATGTTCATCTGACTAACTGGATCAAAAGAAAACCCTTATTCTTTCAATAAAAACACTGCTACATTTATCACATTAGATGAGATCAGCTACAGGAAAGCTCTTTTAAGAATGGATATTTTCTAATCCGGCAGAAAATACATCCCCAAAGTCATTTAAGTTTTGCAAATTTCCCTCCTCAATAAATTTACCAAAGTCATTATTTACATTACTATCACAGGTAAAGAGAATTTATTTCTAAATTTTAAAAGTACCATAACATATTATTATTAAAATAAAATTATTACAAACTTCCACTTAAAACCAATTTCACACTCTACATCCATATCCTATTTATTGACAGAGATAAATGAACCTTTTGAAATGTACACATGCTACAATCAGTAACAACCAAAAGCTGATCATTTACTCTGACAGAATAATTTACAAACAATACAAACTGACAGTCAGCTCTCAACTGCAGTTTAACTCACTTTCAAATATGGATTTATACAGCTATGCTACATACATCAAATCAAATAATGAAGCTAAGCCATAAGGACCAGGACCAAAAAATTCTATGACGTCTTCAAACTTTCTTACCCTCTACAATGTATTATTTAAATATTCTCTGCTCCCCATCCTATGCAAAGAACAGACTTAATAACCTTAAAGCAGAAATCCAATTGTTCCATCTCCACTGTCACTAAACCTCTCCCATAAAGAGAGAGACAGAGACAGAGACAGACACATACACAGAGAGACACATACAGAGAGAAAGAGAGAGAGGGAAGGAGAGGGAGGGAGGAAAGAAACCCCACTTTCTGTTGCAATCACCTTCTCTAGGGGAGGAGCCTTTCTTGGTGGGTGAACCAGGGTTGGGGGAGGGAGACTGGTTCTGGCTCAAGAAGATTCCAGAATGCTGCAAGGTTCAAGCCAAAGGTTGTAAGAAAATAAGATCAAACACTGATTAAATATTTAATTTCCCCAAACTGGAAAATCATAACTGACTACACAATACAATAAAAGACTCAATCAGTCTTTTTTATTATATCTTGTAATTTCTATATATGCACTTGCACTACCACTGAACTAAGTGAAAAGGAGATGATCCTATAATATAGTTCAAAACTGATTACTGCTTAATTCATAATAGAGGTCTCTCTAGACAGGATTTTTCTGCATATCGCTGGCTCTCCTGGTACTACTTTGTAGACTAGGCTGGCCTCAAACTCAGAGATCTGCCAGCCTCTGCCTCCCAAATGCTGGGATTAATGGCCTGTGCCACCTATACACAGCATCATAACAGGGATTTCTAATAATAAACTATAAAATAGCTTCTTTTATCTTTTTTAAAGATTTACTTATTTAATTTTTAAGTGTATGCGTGTTTCTGATTATAGAGACCAGAAGAGGGCAATAGATCTCCTGCAGCTGGAATTACAGATGGTTTTGAACTGCCCAATGTGAGTGCTGGGAACTGAGCTTGGGTTCTCTCCAAGATTAGTGTGTGTTTGTCTCTAGTCCTAAAATAGATTCTTTCAAATAAGGACTTTATTCTAAAAAAAAAAAAAAAAAAAAAATTGCATCAAAAGAGACAGATGTCCTACTTTAAAAGAAAAAGGAATTAATTCCTTCAGAAGACCTAACTATAGCTTTTCCAAATTAACAATCAAAGGTTAAAAGCAGTCAAGAAAAACGAACTAATCGTGTGAAATATTTTACCTGCATTTGTCACAACAGATCATGTATCCATCATCATGTGTAAAACCACATATGCACCTGGTCACATCAGTACCGTAACTTCCATCCTCAGATGTGCTGATTGTAGTAGCACTGGAAGTTTCATCAAAATTAGGAGTGGTAAATATGCCTACTTCATTTTTGCTAATGAGACCTGATGGAGGAGGGGAAGCTGGAGGTGTTGGTGGAGGACGAGCACCATAATTGTGGTCCTGAATAATACAACACAAAATAAGTACAATATGAATCTCAATGACATAAACCAGGCAAATTACATGAAATTTGAATACTTAATAACATAAAATTGGTCCATTTCTTAATAAAGATAAATCATGACATAAGACTAATAAGTAAATCACAGTGGTGAGTTAATGTCACTGTCTAGAAGGCAGTCAATGACCTTCAGACCAATAACATTTTCCCTCCCTTCACAGCAGAAAACGACATTTCTAGTTCTAAGATTGCATAGTTTCACTTTCAAGAAGAAATTAAGTACATGACGTGATAGAAAGGGTAAAACCCAAACTCCACAGGAATAGAAAAGTTAAAGAACAGCAAAAACTGGTCTGGAGAGGAGGCTCAACAGGTAAAGATGTCTGCCATAGAGCCTAGCAACCTGAGTTCAATACCTAGAACCCATGTGAAGGGAAGAACCTACTTGACTTCAACACGTGTGCCATAATACATATTCTATTCCCCCAAGCAAATAAATGTAGTTAAATAGTAAAAATAGTAACAAAAGGTACATCATTACTGTAAAGTATATAATATGGAATTTTACATTTCTGGTCACTTTTATTCTCATTTAGGTATTAAAGTCTCTCATAAATGTGCGCTCCTAGTAATCATAAATGTATCGAGTCCTATAACTCTTTGAACTAAAATACTACAGAACTCTCAAGAAGAAATAAATTAAGGGGGCTGGAGATATGGTTCAGAGGTTAGTATGTATGTATATGTGTGCTCAACATAGTAATAAGTGAAACAACAATAGCCTGGAGCCAAAGAGTTGGCTCAGCAGTCAAGAAGGAGCATATGCTGTTCTTCCAGTGGACCCAAGGTCTGTTCTCAGAACGCATATCAGGCTGATCATCACCACTCTAACTCCAGCTGCAAAGAACCCAATGCCTCCTCAGGCACCTGTACTATACAAACCCACATGCAGACACACATCATAACTAAAAATGATAAAAACAGCCAGGTGTGGTGCTGCACATTTTTAATCCCAGTACTGAGGAGGCAGAGGCAGGCAAATCTCTGGGTTTGAGGCCAGCCTGGTTTACAGAAGGAGTTACAGGGCTATACAGAGAGATCCTGTCTCCAAAAACAAAAACAAAAAAGGTAAAAAGTCTTTAGGAAAAAAAACTACATAATCTATTAATTACTATATAACTTAGAATTAACATTAAATAGTACAATGTAATCTTATCCATAGACTTTTCATTGAGGTTAAAAAATATCAACATAAATACAATAACAATAAAAAATAACTAGACTTCCTATCACAGAATGTTTTATTTTCTTAACAGTATAGTTAAGTAAAAGTATAAATTATATCCTTCATTATGCAGGAAATATGAAACAGCTGTGTTTTTTAAATTTTTGTTTTAAGCGCAATACCACATACACATATCTACTTTCATAAAAGTTCTGAAGAAACATTCGACACTTACCGCATAGGGCAAACCAATATAACTGTGTGAATGATGGGAGCTGCTGGTGTATAACTGGTGGGGATAACTGTTGGATTTCTCAACTACCACAGGGCTAGCTTCTACAGATTCTGGTCTAAGGAAAAGAAGTTCCATAGATTAGAATTCCATTCATTTTTCTGTTTTAATCTATTAAAATGTATAAGTTCTTATTCTAAAATATTGTCAAAATAAATACAATGTCTATTTACAATATGTGTACAGCTTGTGAGTAGATTCATCCTAAGTAGATTCTGTGTCATAACAAAAGTTTTACTTAATAAAATAAATATTCAAATGCAAAGTTCAATTATAGTTTCATTAGAAAGTGTCCATTTGCTGAGGATGACAGTGTAATCCTAGCACTAAGGCAGGAGGGTCAAAAGACAACAGTGCTATCGTGGCATTCAAAAACAAAAACAAAACCTCCAAGTTACCATAGACCAAGCTTTATGCCATTTACCCAGTGTCACTAAGAAACATGCAAAGTGGTGCTCAGAGTTGCGAAATAGTTTTAAGTAAGACTAAAAGGCAGACTGAGTCTACATAGACTCTGGCTTGAATGCATCTCAATGGTCAAAACATGTGTTTTGATGGTCAAAATATGTGTTGAATGTGCAGAGCAGATTCTGGGAAATGTCAGTAAGTAAAGATCAGGGAACCTCACACTGAACCAGTATTTATGCCTGAAAAATACAAGCAGTAGTCTGTAGTGAACAGCTTTGTAGATCTGGCCTACTAAGAGTTAAGTGACAGTGATGAACCAACTGCTGATACTACTGAGAGTAGCAGCTTACACACTGTTGCTGCTTTGAAAGCTCCTGCCCCAGCATTTTATATCTAACACATCTTCTTCTCTTCTTCTTCTTCTTCTTCTTCTTCTTCTTCTTCTTCTTCTTCTTCTTCTCCTCCTCCTCCTCCTCCTCCTCCTCCTCCTCCTCCTCTTCTTCTTCTTCTTAAGACAGGGTTTCTCTATGTAGCCCTGGCTATCCTGGAACTTGTTCTGTAGACCAGGCTGGCCTCAAACACAGAGATCCTACTACCTCTGCTTCCTGAGTGCTGGGATTAAAGGAATGCGCCACTACCACCCAGTTGATTTATTTTTATTTTACATGCCTTAGTGTTTTGTCTGCATGTATGTGCAAGACTGTCAGATCACCTGGAACTGGGATTATAAATAGTTGTGAGCTGCCATGTGAGTGCTGGGAACTAAATCAAGGTCCTCTAGAAGAGCGGCCAAACCATTTAACTCTTGTGCCATCTCTTCAGCCCCTTCCCTCAGGTTTCTGCAGGAGTGACCCCACCACACTGGTGGGAGTGGGGAAATTGTACACGTAGCTGAGGCTAGCCATGAACTCCTAATCCTCCTGCCTCCATGTCCTAAATGTTAAGATTACAGGCATGTGCCATCATTCCTGCCTAACTTGACAAAAAAATAAAGTTAAAAACATGGAATTTTAGCAATGATCTACATATCATCATTAAAGCTACATGAAGGGGTTCTGCAGACCCACTTTTTATTTTTATTTACTTACTACTTATTTATTTATTTGGCTTTTTAAGGTAGGGTTTCTCTGCGTAGCCTGTCCTGGAACTCGATGTAGACCAGGCTGTCCTCAAACTCACAGAGATCCGTCTGCCTCTGCCTCCCAAGTACTGGGATTAAAAGCATGCACCACCAACACCTGACTTGAAGATTCATTCACTCTTAAGGATGTACTCAAATGGCAGTGTTACTGAAGAGTGGGGCAAAGCTGGTACTATGGAGTAGTTAGTAAAATAAAGGCAAGCTTTCATGTAAATGTAGATGAGTTTGAGCATATAAAACAGCCAAATTCTTTTTAGACTATCACAATTTAAATACATGATGCAGTAATGACAAGGTGGTCATGTAAGAAAACAGAAAATGGTTTAAAGCAGATAGTTGTTTTGAATATTTATACTTACTACATGTGATTTTTAAAGTAACTTTAAATTTACTTATTTACTGTGTATATGTGTAAACATTTGGTAGCATGGTACACACGTGGAAATCAGAAATCTTCTTGGGAGTCAGCTCTCTCCTACCATCATGTGGGTTCTCAGAACCCAGAGAGACCACCAGGCTTGGAGGCAAGCACTGCTACCCACTAAGTCATCTTACTGGTCCAATAAAAGTAATTTTTAAAACAGCTGCTATATAAAACTGGTTGACACTGATTAATTTAAAATTATTATTATTGTGTGTGATACATATATGTGCTATGCAGGCTGTACATGTGCCATAGTGGCACACATGGAGAGCAGACTTACAGGCCTCTCCTTCCTCCTTGGGGTGTGAGGCTAGGACTCAAGCCCATTGGTGGTACACAGAAAGGGCTTTTACTCCTAGTTGACGAATTTTTAATGACTTTTCTTAACTATATGCAGCATTTAATTAAAATAAACAGACCAGCACTCAAGACGCTAAGGCAAGAGGATTTTCAAGCTTAACAACTGTTCGGGCAACATAGTGAGTTTAAGGTCAGTCAGCAATACATGGGCATAATTGTCTCAAAAAGCAAATTAAAACTAAACTAAACTAAAACAAATTGGGGACATGCTCATAATCCCAGAATTTGGAAATTGAGGCAAAAGGATCTTCTGTTCCAGCCTATTGTCAGAATTAATGAACAAAAAATAAATAAATAAATAAAAATGTTAACTAGGTAATAGATCTAACTAAAATAAAATCCCATTCATAAGTATCTCTTCATTTCTAGAGTAAGGTAAATTTGAAATCAAAAATCAAGCACCCTCTGATTCAATAGCCCCATTTTGAGGAATTTATCCTAAGGAAGCAATTTCCAGTAAAGATAGACCATGGATTTGACCTGTCTGTTATATCCTTATTCATGAAACTAGAAAACTTTAATGTTCAAATGGAAAATTATTCAATCTAAGAAAACCTACTATATTTGCATATGAATAATAGCTGAGTAGAAACTAATAGTAACAAACTTCTAAAATCAAGATTATAGAAAATTTCCTTGTAAAATCTCTTAATTAAAATATTATAAAGCTGTAATGATCATGAAATAAACTTCTGAGTAAAAAGCAGCTAGTGTTTGTGTATCCAATTTTTTATATCTGCATAAATGTCTAGATAGCATACAGACAAGACTGTTAGGGTCAGTGTCGAGACTGACAACATGAGTACAACCCTGGGCCTACATGGAAGGAGAGAACAGATTTCCTAAAGGCTGTTTGTCCTTTGACCTCTACAGATGTACTGTGGCACTAGAGCCCAGACACATACACAAGCACACAATAAATAAATAAATGTAATAAAAAATTGTTTAAAAACAAACAACAAACCAGGGCTAGTGCAGTCATGAATCTTGGAGGGGAACCTACAACTACCACTTTACTAAGCCAGCATAATCCCAAACTACATTTTAAATATTTGTCCTTATACCCACAGACAAGTATAGTCCTCACCCATATCAATGAAACTTCTCTATGCAATGGAGAGTCCATTACAGAAAAACACAGCCAATCAAAATGCAAAGTTGTAGCCCATTAGCAATGGGCTCCACGTCTACAAAACAACTTCCCCATCTAAGGCTCAGGGATCACTAAAGAAGAATAAGGCAGAAAGACTGTAAGAGCCAGAAGGTCATGGAGTTTGCTGAGACAGTGTTTTCTAGTAATGTCAGAAGATAGACCAATGAAGTCTCACCAAGATGACAATCTAAGCATGAACTGTACAAGGCTAACAACAACAGGAATGCCAAAGTGGATGGAGGAAAGATTAAATGGTTTCAACCATACACACACACACACACACACACACACACACACACACACACACACACACAGAGAGAGAGAGAGAGAGAGAGAGAGAGAGAGAGAGAGAGAGAGAGAACTAAGGAATGCTGAGAGCAGGAGAAATAGTCTTCAATTGGTTATATAATACCAAAAGGTCAGCCCTAAAAACATACTTACAAGTAGCATTATATAGACTGAGTAGGTTCTATTTACGTACTTAGGAATAAACAAACACACACACACACATACACCAATTAATGAAAAGAGGCCATGAATTTAAAAGAAAGCAAGCAAGGGATAGTGGTATGTGGAAGGGTTTGAAAAAGAGGAAAGAGGAAAATGATGTAATTATATTATAATCTCAAAAAATTAAAAATATATATGTATAATTTTAAAAAGTATTCAATTCACCCAGCTTGGGGAATTGGGGTTTTCATCACCCACATCAGTTGGTTTAAGACTACCTGTAACTACAGTTCCAGAGAGATCTGATGCCCTCCTTGGCCTCTGCACTCATGTACATATACACTTGCACATACAGTTTTTAAAAATTACACCAGAAAAATAAGCCATGCACAAGAAAATAAACATTTTATGACTCTACTTATAAAAGGGACCTAGAATAGGCATACACAGAAACCAAAATACAATTTATAAGGTGCTAGGAATAAGGGGAAAGAAGGATTATTATTTAATCAAGTTCTTGTTTAGGTTGAGGAAAACATGTAGAAATTGGTGACAGTTGTTCAACATTTTGTATACACTTAATGGCACTTGAGACTGTTCATCTAAAGATAAATTTAAAAATGCACTTATTTTTACCTTAATAGAAATCTTTTCACTAAAGGCAAAAGTAGAGAATCCTGTCACATGACCAGGTAATATAGGGCTGGGGTTGTTTCTCAGTGATAACATGCTTAGTGATAAGTGAAGCCCTGAAGTCAAACCCCAGCATTCCCCATTCCCTTCTCCAAATGAAAAACAGATTTAATATGATAGTGGCACGTGTGTCAAGAAAGCTAATACAAAGGAAAAACAAGAGTCCAAGAATCTGTACAAATCTACACATTCAGACAGTGGCCAAGGAACTGCAGAAATGGCCTGGAGAAGGTGGATGCTATAGTCTAGTCTGATAAGCAAAGTGTAATAGTGTGGTAAAGCTGCTTTGCATCTGGCCCTAAGGGAGTTCCAGAGTGTGGTTTCCTTTCTCTCAGATGACTTGGAGACCAAAAGTAGCAAGCACTGTCTTGGTCTAAACTGGTGGTAAAGGACTTCCAATATAATGTTACCACAAAGCTATCATGAAGGTTTAAGTACTGAGTCCTACAGACTGAGTACAGAGAAATAAGAACTAGTCAGGAAATAGTTTCTTTGTCCTTATATATTGTTCAGGTACTATTCTAGGAGGTATGGTCTTTCTGATTGACACTTAGATTGAGTTCTAAGTGTCTCAAACTCTCAAGTTCTAATCCTACTACTAGAGGCACTGGATATCATACTACACAGTGACTCTGGGTCTCGATTTCTACATTCTAAGCATAAATGATGTAAAGTGATGTTCTAAAGACAGAAGGTTTTGGGTTTTATGGTTTTTTGTTTTAAATTTAATGTGTATGGTGTATTTTGCTTGCAAGTATGTCTGTGCACCATGAACCAGAAAAAGGTGTCAGATCTCCTGGAACTAGTTGTGAGCTGCAAAATGGTAGTGGAAATCAAAGCTAGGTACTTCTGAAAGAGCCGTCAGGACTCTTAATCACTAATCTTCCAGCCCTAACACTGTATTTTAATAAAAGAAAAAATACTAAAGTCTAGATCTCTAAAATTGGCCCAACATTCCACCCATCAAGCTACACTGTCCTGTCCCCACCACTCCTGTAAAACTTATTAGAATGTTTCTATATCTATGAATTACTGATCTAAGTTCTCTTAAGTTATTAAATAGTAATTGGTTTACAGGGATTTTTAAACCAACTGATGTGTGTGCTGGTCCTCTGAAAGAGCAGCAAGCACTCTTTACAAACACACACATGCACGCACGCACGCACACACTCCCAGCTGGGTAATAAGAGAAACAGTTTCTGCAAGTTCTTTTCTGACCTCTATACAAATGTAATGGCATGTGTTTACCCACACACATAATAAATTAAAATATAAGAAAAAATTGCAAAGAAATCAGAAAATAGTTAAGTACTAGTAGAAAATGGGTAAAATATACTGAAAACATTCATTATAGATAAAATATTTTAGTGTATTAAATTATATAAATTCATACTCAGAACATCCAGGTACCAACAAATTAATGAATTCTGTTGGCAGTTGACTTTAGTGACATTTAAATTTCACATAGTACAGTAAAGCAAAACAAAACAAAAAAGGACTCAAATTTGGAGAAAATTTTATCTACCAAGACTTCAATTCAAACTTCTTTTTGCCAATCAGGACAACAAATTCTAGAATAATCTACTGGCTGTAAAAGCTTACTGCCATATTAGTGCCTGAAGAAGGTGGAAAGAACTTAGCTATCTTTGTTTAGTGATTTTAGTCATGGTATTCAGCTTTGACTACATTACTGGAGACAGAATGAGGAGTCCTCCTTCAGAGTAATCAGTTTTCTTTTTAAATAAAATTTGTTTATTATTTTAAATTATATGTTTTTGTCACGTGAAAGAACTGCAGGCATCAACAGAGGCCAGAGGCAACAGATCCCCTTACAAAGCAAGAGCCACTGATATGGGTGCTGTGAACTAAACTCAAGTTCAGTTCCCAGCACCGACATCAAGCGGCTCACAACCAGTTTACTTCCAGCTCCAGGGCTTCCAGTGGTGTCTGCAAGCACAGTTCCTCACAACAATGCAAACAAAACAGCTAGGTGGTGTTC
Source organism: Ondatra zibethicus (assembly GCA_004026605.1). NCBI lineage: Eukaryota > Metazoa > Chordata > Mammalia > Rodentia > Cricetidae > Ondatra > Ondatra zibethicus. Next base: position 585 of record PVIU01003407.1, on the reverse strand, counting down.
AACTTTCTATCTTCTTACAAGATCAAAGACTACTTGATAATTTGTTGTACCAAATTTACCACTGCTAGAACAGAAGCTCCTACATATACAAATCATAGGCCAAAACACAATACTTACATGACAAAACTCACTGTTCTAATACTACTCAGCTGTGCTGTCACAGGAAAAGCGTAAAACCACATTATCAGACTCTGCTGCTACCACTTCTTGGATCTGTGACTTAATCTTTAATGAAAGGAGACTTACAACGCCCACCTAACCTTGCTCATATAGAAAGGGCTAGGATGGACTTTAGCCCAGCTATCAGAGCTTTTCTAACTAGCCTATTTTTTCTCTTCTAGGATCCTATTATCTTATTTTTCCAGAGTTATCTTATTTAGTAGCCACTAGACACACATGATAATGAATATTTAAAGCAAGGCTCATTTGAATTCGCATGTGTTGTAAATATAAAATCCAAAAGAGTTCAAAGAAAGGATAATAAAAGGAATAAATATCTCAATAGTTTTATCTTGCCTGGTGGTGTAGGCACATGCCTTTAATCCCAGTTCTTGGGCGTCAGAGACAGGTGGATCTCTGAGTTCG